>ML245459.1:0-16652 GCA_005239495.1 Nicotiana undulata
ATATATATATATATATATATATATATATATATATATATATATATATATATACTTTCAAAATAGCATGTTTGCATCATTATTTAGTTTACAAACCTATACAAGCATTTTCTATAATTTTCCATAATTGTAAAGCTCAAAATTAATTTCTTTTTATATTTTTATTATATAAATATCTAATAATTATCCTTTAAATTATTTTGTGATGACTTAATCATCCAAATTTCTTATTTACACCCACATGTATGTTTTATAATATTTTACTTCATTTTCTATAATTACATTGGCATTTTTATGCTAATTTAATATTTTTGCAATAATAGCCTACACTTTGCGATTAACTGCATTTGTTATTTTATTTAGAGTTAAAACAACTTTTTACATGTCTACAACCTTCAACTATTATTTTAAAGTGATTATTTGCTTAAATAATATTTTTAATACATATTTAGCTATTTTATTAATCAATTTTTCCTTAATTTCTTTATTTTAAAAAAGTTGGCCTAGATTTAAAAATAAATTTCGGACCACTAGTGACCCAAACCCCTCAAATATCTAGCCCAACTTTCCTAGCCCAACACCAGCAGCCCACTATCCTACACCCATCTCCAGACCCGACCCACTTCCCTTTTGATCTTGGCCATTGATCTCAAATGATCAACGACCCATAATAATTCCCTCACATCTCCTTATAACCTCACAACCCTAAACCCTAACCTATTTTCTCAATCGTCCGCCTTTATACTCTCTCAAAACATCCCCCACCTCACAAACCCTAATCGCCACCCCAAGTCTTCTCTGAATCTAGCTCATCCATGGATTCTTACCATGATTTACTTACCTTTTCCGGATTATACCGTTATTAATTGTGTAAATATGGTGTTACTTAGTACTTGACCATTTTTGGCAAGTATCAACCTTTGAAGCAAAGGAGATCAACTGTATTCTCCAAGATTTGGACGATATTTCATCCTTATACTTTCATAGAAAGGCTATGAGGTTTAAATTCACCAAGATCACTGGCCAATTTTTTATCCTAGTCAAACTAGGGTTTACCGGGTTTCTTCTCCTAATTCGATTCTAAATTGATTTGTGTGTGTTCTTCTTTCCTTTTTATGTTTGACTGACTGTATTTCCTTACTTATGTGTTGATTTACCACTATATAAAGCCCTCCATGTTCCTCTTTTGGACAGACTTTTAATCGTTAAAGTTTCACTAAAAACTAAAGTCTATCACTCTGTTATTCGCTCATTCTCCTGTTCTATACATTGGCTCTTGGCCTACTGAAATCCAAGGCCACCAGAATTCAATTTTTCAACTTTTCTTGGTGCGGACACTGCCTTGGGTTCCTATGAAGCCCTTGGGAACTTTGTCGCACTAAGATCCTGGGTTATACTGCTCTTTGTTGACGTTCAGAGTATTGTGGAGTTTGTTCTTTCTTGTTTGTCTATTTTTCAATCAATAACTGGTAAGTTCTTTAGGCTTTGCAATATAATTATCCTGTGTTCATGATTTATATATTCATACCTCTGAAATTTCATGACCTAATGTGTTTCTAGACTATCTCTATATGCAACCTTGCTGGCATCGAATTTGTTTTGTGATATGAACCTCTTTAGCATTTGAATATACCTAAATTTCCAGCTCTAAGATATGTTTATGCTTAACTTGAACAATTTAGACTCTTTTAAGTTCGTTTAGCCTAATGTGTTTTTATTTTGAATGTTTACATTGTCTATGTGGCATCAGTTTGTTTCCTGCTTTGTCATAGGTCTCTAAGTGATTGACTTGTATCTATAATGTGTCCTAATCTATTTTAAGACCTTCACTCTAGCTATGACTTGCTCCTATGATTATTTTCATCACTCAATATGTCTTTAGTTTGCCCAATTTTGTATTCCTTAGTAATTAGTTGATGCCTTTTAGAATAGCTTTTTAACTTGCGTTTCCTTATAACGTTTGACACTATTTTGACTTATTGATGTGAGTTGGTTTGTTTAATTTCTGGTGTTCAGCATAATTTGGAACCTTAGGCTTTGAACCTTTTAAGTTAGTGCTCTATTATTCTCTCGTTTGGCATAATGCACCTTTGTATATTAGTTTTGTAATCCCAGAAGGCATAATTCCCATGCTTCCTACAAAATATTCTCTGCCCCGCTATGCTAAGTGTTTGAACTTGTGATATCAACCTGTCTTTTTGAGTTTTGTTTATCCTCTTTGCTTGTATGTTTATTGTGTAATCACCCCTGCAATGTCTATTTCTAGAATACAAATACACCTCTTCAAACTCTACCATTTGATCATTATTATTTCACTCTCATTGGTTACCTATACTACTCTGAATCTATAACTCTTGGCCGACTGAAAGCCAAGGCCAATAAGACTTTCTCTCTTGACCTCCCTAGTGTGAGCACTGCTCGGGATTCATTCGAGATCCTTGTGAACTCTGACACACTAGGGCTTGAGGTTCTTTGGCCATTCTCTTTACTACTAAGACCTGAGCTATCTTTAACACTTGGTTCTGTCCTCCTTCTATCTATTGAATGTGCAAATTGATTTGTTTAAGCGATTCAGTGTCAGGATCACATGGTCAATCTATGGTTGTTTGGTTTGAGTTCCTCTATGGTTTCTGGGCTATGCTGATGGATATAGTCCCTGTTGAGATTTGGGTATGCTAATTGGTGGAAAAAGAGTTTAGTTGAAGGCCTGATAATGCTGGGTATCTCTTTGGGCATGTCTTGGGCCTACTATTATTACTTGTACAACTTTTGTAATTACATTCATTATTGGGTCTATAATAATTCTGTAATAAACAATTGGGGTGTTAGTGAAACTGAGAAATGGGTATATCCTAATGCTTGCATGAAAAGGGTAGAAAGCATGTCTATAGTATTTATGTGATCTATTTGCTATCCGACCTGCTATGTGTCATTCAAGTTTCTTCGTGCACTATTAGAGACCATGTCATTAGGGAAATCACGCACTCACATAACTGGTATAATATCAAAGCATAAGTGCTCTATTTATTCTCATGTCTACTGCTATGTGCCGCTAGACAGCATGCCTATAGGAAATAAATGCCAATAACTGCTCTTCAATATGCACCATGTTCATTAGATATCATGCCTATAGGATTTTAACTATTTAGTTCGTTGTTGCACCATATTGTTCACCTAGAAAACATGCCTATAGGATCTAAATGTATAAAAATCGGTTCCAATCGCCAATCTTTATAAATCATGCCTATAGGATATTACTACTCGCTCTAAAGTACTGATACTGGACTCTTCAAACGTTGTTTTATTGCTTAGCCATGCGACTATTAGGAAGCACAAGTAATCTTGAGCATTTTCAATATTTTTTACTGTCCCTTATTGTGTAAACCACTTAGAGACATGCCTATATATTTATTGACTTATAATATGTAATCTCAACTTAGCAGTATCAGGTACTCACAAATTGGTAATTTAGAAATCATACGTCTAAAGCGTCCCTCCGCATCTGAAACTGCCTGCATATCTGGATCAGATCATATAGAATCCCTGTCTATAGAGCTTAACAACATTAATCTCCCTCAATTTTGAAACTGCCTAATGCCTAACGTAGAAGTCTGTTTTCGTGCATTTGTTGTCTAATTGCGGAGGCTATGTTACATCTCGCATTTCTCGTACATTAAAGTTTCGTCTTCAGTTAGTTGACATAGACTCGAGGATGAGATTGTCTTGAGGTTAGCATATTTATGCTATTTATAACAAGCGATAAGTAAGTGTCATGAAGGATAAAAGGTACACAAATTAAAGAAAATGCGTTTTCGTGAAGGTTGTCGATTTGGGATAAAATACGGTCCGGGCTATAACATATGATATTTATGGACTAGTACCATACAAGGTAACATATGAACATGATTAGTATGATGTATAAAGTATATTAAAAATTAGAAGAATTTTAATAATTTGAGACAATTCTTAATTATGCGGGTAATTGATTAATTATTGGGTAACGAGACATTACATAATTGCCTAATAAGTGGATAAAGATTAACATTTCCCACCCCACCCCACGTGGCAACAAGAATTTAACCAAACAAATGACTAAGGGTCATTTGGGATTAGGTGGCAACCTAATGTATGGATTTCAAGACACGTCAATTCCAACACTTTCAATACAAATCAAAATGTGTAGTCTTGGGCAAAGTTAGTAACATTCCAACATTGTCAATACAATTAAGATGTGAGCTTTGTACATTAGCAAGTGAGTGCTTACAAATTCCTACAAAATAACACTACAATTAGAAATGGGGAACGTTGTCCATTACTGATAAGTTTTCAACTTTTCATTTTCAAACACTTAAGCCAAATTCTAAATCTTACATTAAGCAACGTGATTCCTACAAGTTTCAACAATTCCAGTGAGAATTATTTACATATTAGCAACGTAAGATTTTGCGATTCTAAGGGAGCACGGTGCTACCTTTTTCCAAGAATATTATACGGAATTTTTTCCTACTCCAGGTATGTTAAGGCTAAACTCTTCTTTCATTTAGAATGATCCCGTAATTACACGAGTTTGATAGTGAAGCATAAAGAAAAATTCATATCCCGGAATTTACGTATATTTTTCTAGTTTTGTAAGTTACAATATTCTCTTTATCGGGACTTAATATTCATTTAAGTATTTACTTTTTCCAATCAAGAGAGCACAGAGTCTATATATACAATATTATAGTATTTTCATTAACATCGAGCTATAATCGATGGACAGGCCCCTATTGGTCAACCTTTGATCAGATGGTAAGTTATATACCGAGCCTACTGTGGCCGAGCGCCTATGAGCGAGCCCAGTTGGCCGAGATACAGAGCCTAGTATGGCCGAGCGCCTATGAGCGAGCCTACTAAGGCAGAGCAGTTATATATATATATATATACCGAGCCTTATAAGGCCGGAAAACTATTTTACTTACTATAATAGAGTCAATATCAGTAGGTGAGCATATCTTCATATTATCTTTGACCCCTAGTTTCTTTCAGTTATTATATTATCAGTTCAGTTTCAACTTTCAGTATATTACCTTACATACTCGGTACACTATTTCGTACTGACGTCCCTTCCTGGGGGAGCTGCATTTCATGCGTGCAGGTTCAGATAGACAGACGGGTAGACCTACTCAGTAGGTGTCGCCCGAGTTCAGCTTTCTGGGTAAGCTCCCCGTCCGTCGGAGTTGCTGGGTCTAGAAGTTTTGTGTACTTCTTGTGTATGTATGTAGATAGGTTATGGGTAGGTCGGGGTCCTGTTCCGATCACAATACATCCATCAATAGAGGCTTGTAGACATATTTTGTCAGTTAGTGCAGTATGTTGGGCTTGTAGGCCCTGTACGTATATTTTATTGGCTTGTAAGTTATAGTAGTTATGAAGGCCTTGCCGGCCCAACTTTATGTTGACATTTAGTCAGCTTAGTCTCTTTTCAGTTTTATATTTTGCTTCGCAAATTGTCTTGCAATGTGACCCCTGGCCAAAGTATGGCATTTTATGTCCAGAATTCTTGAGTCGCAAGTTGGTACACAAGGATAGATGAGGCACCGGGTTCCGGTCTCACCCCAGACTCAGGGCGTGATAAGATAACTTGAGCCTTTAACTGTATTTAATTGCAGTCCTATTTGTTTTGAACTGTCGCCTAGTTTTGACATTTTCTTAGCAGCCTAAGTCAAGTCTAGAACCACCAAAAGTAGAGGTCCAATGCCTCCTGGACCATAGGTATGGGATGGGTAATGCAAGAATAAGGGCACGCTTAAAATCAACTAGTGTGCTTTAGGTAATAACTTACATATAGTAATCGGGTAGCAGGAGATGGTAGTTTGTGCCCGCTGAATAATATGACTAACACCCCATCTTGAGGGAGTTACGAAGTATTATTTATGTTGAACGGGGTGATCCTTTAGGCTAAAAAACTCAGGACCCCCCCCCCCCCCCCCCCCCCCATCTTATTCCTATTTACCTTTGAATCAAGTGTTTGTATTTACTCAAAGTCTTTTGATAATAAAATTTCCCAAACTTCTTGATTTTCTCTATCATTGTTTATATGACTAGTTCATATAATTCATGTTCGGACGGGACCTACAATTGTGGACCTCGAAGAGCGCCTAACACCTTCTCTTCGAGGTAATTTCGAGCCCTTACCTGATTTCTGGTGATGGAAACTAGTCAAACCTGAGTCATATGAAAATAGGTGCCCTAACGCACCTTAAACCGTTAGGTGGCGACTCTCATATTTTAATACTTCCTTAAAAGAGTTGTCACATGTCGAAACCTTATTTCGCGAGAAAAAGGGGTGCGACAACGACGCTTCGAACGTGAAGGGGTCCGGGCTAGGCATCGTTTTGAAGCCTCCCATAGGTAATACAATTAGACAATCTATCAGAACTTCAAAATTAACTAACAATGAGGCCGAGTATGAGGCCATGATTGCAGGTCTCGAGCTGGTTAAAAGTTTGGGAGCAGAGGTCATCGAGGTCAAATGTGATTCCCTACTTGTGGTAAACCAAATCAACAGAACTTTCGAAGTCCGAGAAGATCAAATACAACGGTACTTAGACAAGCTACAGGTGAAGTTACATCGATTTAAAGAGCGGAACTTACAACACGTACCTCGGGAAAAGAACAGTGAGGCCGATTCCCTTGCACATTTGGTGTCATCGATCGAAGATGACGAACTTAGCTCGGGGACTGTCGTACTACTTTTGAGGTCAGTGATCGAAGAAGGCCATGCCAAAATAAACTCTACAAGTCTGACATGGGATTGGAGAAATAAGTACATAGAATACCTAAAGAACGGGAAGCTTCCATCGGAACCGAATGAGTCGAGGACTCTACACACAAAGGCATCACAGTTCACCTTGGCCGAGGATGGAACACTGTTTAGGAAAATGTTCGATGGACCGTTGGCAATATGTTTGGGACAAGGAGACACCGACTACGTCCTACAGGAGATTCACTAAGGCACTTGTGGAAATCATTCTGGTGCCGAATCATTGATTCAAACAGTCATCAGAGCAGGGTACTATTTGGCTGATATGGAAAAGGATACCAAAGAGTTCGTTCGAAAGTGCGATCAATGTCAAAGGTATGCGCCAATGATTCACCAGCCCGGGGAGCAGCTCCACTTGGTACTATCCCCATGGCCATTCATTAAATGGGGAATGAACATCTTCAGCCCTCTACCATTGGCCCCAGGTAAATATCAGTTTATTTTGTTTATGACTGGCTATTTTTCTATGTGGGTTGAAGCACAAGCTTTCGAAAAAGTCAGAGAAAAAGAAGTCATAGACTTCATTTGGGACCACATTATATGTCTATTCGGAATGACTGCAAGATGTGTGCGACACTGGGAAGCAATTCATCGGCAGCAAACTGACTAAATTTCTCGAGGATCACAAGTTTAAAATAATTCTATCAATGCCATATCATCCCAGCGGGAACGAACAAGCCGAATCGACCAACAAAGCCATCATTCAAAATCTTAAGAAGAGACTGACCGACACTAAGGGAAAATGGAGAGAGATATTGCTCAAGGTCCTTTGGGCATACCACACGATGTTAAAACCCAGTATGGGGGAAGTTTATGGAGACGAAGCCCTTATCCAGGTCGAGGTCTGGGAACCTAGCCTCAAATTTCGATATGCAACAGAAGAATCGAATCACGAGGGCATGAATACGAGCCTAGAATTATTCGATGAAAGAAGAGAGGTTGTCCTCATTCGATTGGCTGCACAAAAATATCAGATTGAAAGGTATTACAATCAAAGAACCAATCTTGGACACTTCAAAATTGGGGACTTAGTACTAGGAAAAATCACCCTCAACACTCAGATTCGGAACAAAGGGAAACTGGGTCCAAATTGGGAGGGACCATATCAGGTCCTCGACATCATCAGAAAATGATCCTACAAGCTTGGCACGATGAACGACGAGCAATTACCAAACAATTAGAGCATATCACTCCTCAAACGATACAACTTCTAAGGCACAACCTTCTCCATTTTCACTTATATTTTAAACTAACCAATTACAGGTGTTCGATCGAAGACGTCGGTGGATTCTTCAACACGAAGTCATTGCGTCTGAAAGTACGCATTGCACTATTTTTCCCTTAGACCTGTTTTTGTCCCAAATGGGATTTTCTGGCGTGGTTTTTAACGAGGCAACTATTGTTCGTGCTAACTTAGAGCAATTCAACAGTATCCGAGGCTTCTTTACAATCAACCTCAAATACTGGGGAGCATTACCCTCGAATGTCAACTTTGTTGCAAGGAAAGTACTTCGTGTCAACAAGGCCTCGATAGGTAAATTTTGTAAGGGCCAAACGTTCGAATAAGCCATGCCCATGTAGGTTACTCGAGCCCTAACATAAAACATGTACGCATGTATAATCATCTATTAAGAGAGGTATTTTTCCTTGCCAAATATTTCATGCCTTAGAAAAATTTTACTTTACAATCTCATACTCTTGATCTATTGTGTAAACAGGCTTAAGGGTCGATCACAACTGAAGTTCGAACAACTAACCCCACACTCGGGGACTACCGTCCGAAAAATAGTTGTGATCGAATTATTAAAAACTCAAGATCGTAAGACCTTAAAAAGGAAACCCTCAATTTTTATAGGCCACGGCCACCCCGCTCGGGGACTGAGACTTCGAACAAGTTTGAAGTGTAACAAGAAAACAAGACCAAGAGGCAAGTCCCTAACTAAAGAGGCTACGACCAAATTAACACGGTTCGGAGATGTCTGAATTCCGTAATTAAAAAGACCTTCGAATATTTTCATAAACCAGTTAAAAAGGCTACCCTCGACGAAATTGCAAAGGGCTTCGAAAATACCGAGCCTCAAAAACCCTAATGGGTACGTCTCAAACAAATTCACTATTTCATGCTTAAGAAAAACATTACAAATGGTTTCGATAATATCGACCCTCGAAAACCCTAATGGGTATAGCTTTGTTAGAACTCTCGAACAATTCCTTATCTCATGCTAAGGCATAACAAATTTTATATGATTAAACAATAAACTTTTCAAGCCGAAAAACCATTCTTTTTTATAAAGGCCACATCGGCTTAATACAAAGCCTAAGGGTCATTTTTATTTTTGAGTTCGAGAAACCATCCTCACTCAACTAAAACCTAAGGGTTATCCTACTTCAAGTTCGATCAAGCACTCACTCGACACTAGTTCGATTTCGGCCAAAATTGCATATGTCTCGAACATAAGGATACAATTTCATAAGCAATAAAATGAAACAAAAGACAAGACGGAAAGGAAAAAAGAAAGGGTCTTTGTATATATGTCAAATTTATTTACAAGGGCCACATGGCCCGATCAAGTTTATGTACAAAAATTTAAAGGAAAATCCTAAGTGCCTAATCTTCCCCGGGAGCTGCATCTTCACCATCAAGATTCCCTCCGCTCTCGGACCCGCTCGCGCTCCAGCATCATCATTATCAGAAGAGGCTAATGCCTTAGCGTCGGCTTCAGGATCTTTAGCATTTTTGATCTCATCAGTGAGATCGAAGCCTCTAGCATGGATCTCCTCGAGGGTTTCCCCTCGAGACTGGCATTTGGCAAGCTCGGCAACCCAGTATGCTCGAATTTGGGTAGCGTCGACAACTTCCTTTGCTTGAGCTTGAGCGGCCTCAGTATCAGACCGGTAGACAACCACGATCGTCTCAGCACCAGCCTTGGCCTTCTTAGCCCTCTGGTTTCGCCGTTGCAAGTTCGGTGACCAACCGAGCTTGGAGCTCCTCAATTTTCTTGGCTTGTGCCGAGTTATTCTCTTTCAAGCCTTGGAGCTGGTTTTCAGCCGAGGATAACTGAGCTAAGGCTGCCTCCTTATCTGAGGCAAGGCGGTCCATATTTTTCTTCCACGCTAAGCTCTCCGCCTTGACCACATCTACCTCTTCACGGAGCTGCTTGATCATCTCGAGCTTCTGCTGGACCTGTGAGTTTGAATTGTT
Source organism: Nicotiana undulata (assembly GCA_005239495.1). Classification (NCBI taxonomy): domain Eukaryota; kingdom Viridiplantae; phylum Streptophyta; class Magnoliopsida; order Solanales; family Solanaceae; genus Nicotiana; species Nicotiana undulata. The sequence continues at coordinate 10,005 of ML245459.1, forward strand.
AGCCATCACTCCCTAACCAATGCCATGAGCTTCTAAGATTTTTATTATCTCCTCGGTCATATTGCTTTGTTCTTTCTGAGCCATAGCTAGCTCAGCTCGGAGGTCCTAGATTTCTTCTTCTTTCTGCTCACTAAGAAGTTTGAGGGCGTTCTTCTCCTCGGTAAGCCCTTGAATATCGGCCTCATACCGGCTCAGTTCTGCTCGAGATCTGGAAAATGCCTCCTGATGGAGCACCGAAGCATACAAGGGTAGAAGAAATGAAATTAAACAAGAAGAGAAAACACACAAGTATGAAATCGACAAGGGGAGTTAAGGCTTACCCGATTCAAAGCCTGTTGTGCCTCATTGAAGAGACTCGGTGCTCTGCCCGAATACTTCATCGATATCTCCAAGTCACTCAGACCAGCAGCGTCCTTGATCCTAGTAAAGTAACCACGAAAAGTGTCCTCTCATTCGTGGGCTCCTTCTATGGAAGGAGTCTTCAAGGCCCGAGCCTCCTGAATCATCCCCTCAGAAAATGAAGGAAGCGACAGGGAGTCTCTAATTTCTATTTCCCCAAGTGGGTCACTTGGGGTGTTCTCTTCATCTCGAGGAGCCTCAAGACCAGCTCCCACAGCCATATCCGTCATTTTCTCACTTCGGTGGGAGGAATCTTCGGCCTTTGACGACTCGGGGACTTCGCCTAAGCCTCTTTTCGATACCCCCTTAGTTCGAGGTGGAATCTTTTCAAATCTTACCGACTCGCTGGCCTTTTAAGCCTCGTATTTATCTTCACTCCGGCCACCAACCTGAAATCGTCTTCTCCTTCTTCTTCCTTCGTATACCTTAGGAGCCGAACTGACTCCCTGGACAGAGGGATACCGTTCTTTTTTGGCTTACGATCCACCCTCTTCTTAGGCTAGGATCCTCGGAGGTCGAGGTCCTCTTCCTTTTTTTCTCCTTTACCGGCTTTGGGACCGGGATTGAAGTTTCTTCTTCATCAGATGGGGACCTCATGACTGCATCTTTGCCGATATCTGCAGGAGAAAAAATTGAGTAAGTTTGGAGGAATGTTTTAGTCAAATCATTAAACACGTGAAAAAGACATATCATGACTTTTGGCTTCCCACTTGCCTTTCGATAAATCGTGCCATACGCGTTCAACATACGTTAAGGTCGAGACCAGGTTCCTGACCCAGCTCTCGAGGTTAGGGATTGCACCAGGCATCCAGGCAGCAGCTACATCGAAAAAGAGCATCGATAAGAGAAAGTGAAGAAATAAAATCAACATAGAGAAACTGATAAATCATACTTACGTTTCATGTTCCATCTCTCGAGGAACGACATGCTTTCAACCGGAATCAGGTGCGAAGTCCTCATTCAGACAAATCGACCCATCCAACCCCGGTCTTTGACCTCGTCTATGCTGGAGATGAAAACCTTGGTGGACCGACGCTGGAGCTTTATTAGCCTACCTCGGTAAAGTCAGGGGCTGTATAACCTGATGAGGTGGTCGAGGGTGAAGGGGAGTCCGTTTACTTTGCTCACGAAGGATCGGAGCAGTATTACGATCCTCTAGAAAAAGGGATGGATTTTCCTGAGGGTCACCTGGTACTTTCCGCAGAAGTCCACGATGATTGGATCGAGGGGGCCCAAAGTGAAAAGGGTAAGTTTAAACACTCAATAACCCTTCCACGTGGGGTGGTAATATCCTCCTCTAGGGTCGGTATCACGACCTCTTTGTTCTGCCAGTTACAATCCTTCTTCATTTTTTCGAGGAAATTATTAGGTATCGAGCATATGTACTACAATACCGGCTCGCAACGACCGGGGACCGATAAGGTTTTCTCGATCATGAAATCAGAACTGATAACACATAACCCCCCGTAATACATTCCTCAAGGCGTGGTTCCACCGATGTTTTCTCTCCAGGCGGTCGAGATGATAAAGCGTTTTCTTTTTGTGGCACTGTCTTTGACATTTTCGCCATTTAGTTTTGAGGTTAAAGGAAGATGAAGATGATGAGATTTTGTGTTTTAAGAAGGGGTTAGAAATGAAACTTGAAGATTTGAAGATCAAGAACATGAAGAATGCAAAGAGCTTTAAGGATTAGAGCAGAAGTGTCACGACCCGAAATTCCCACCGTCAGGACCGTGATGGAGGCTAACATCACACTTACCAGGCAGGCCAACGTTAAAGGTTATTTAGCCATTTCTTTCCATTTTTAGTAATTATCAGTAAACAAGCAAAATAAAGTGAAATAAATGTGAAGATGTATAGATATCAATTTCATTTACATGCTACTTCTACCCAGAATTCGGAGTCACAATTCACAAACACACTACTCCCTCCGTTCCAATTTATGTGAACCTGTTTGACTGGGCACGGAGTTTAAGAAAAAATGAAGACTTTTGAAATTTGTGGTCCTAAACAAATCAAAAAGGGACACAGAGTATTTGTGTGGTTATAAAAGCTTCTCATTAAGGGTAGAATTGTAAGTTTAAGCTAAATTGTTACCAAATTTAGAAAGGGGTCATTCTTTTTGGAACAGACCAAAAAGGAAATAGGTTCACATAAATTGGAACGACGGGAGTATGATTTTTCTACAATCATTTGTCTGAAAGAAATTACAACTGTTTTGGAAATAAAGAAAAACAGTAAGTATAGAAGTGTAGAAGGGGACGCCAGGGCCTGCGGACGCCAGCAAGACTACCTTGGGTCTCCGAGTTGTATAACTTGTAGCCAACCTCTTAATCAGTCACCACCTGCTCCGAAATCTGCACAGGAAGTGCAGAGTGCAGTATCAGTACAACCAAACCTATGTATTGGTAAGTGCCGAGCCTAACCTCGATGTGGAGTGATGAGGCTACGGCGGGACACTCACAATATAAGCTGTAGACAGTGAATAATAAAACAGAAAAGAAAGCAGTATAATGTAAAAGCAGTAACTTGAAGGAACAAATACAGAACTCAAAGTGTCTTATTAGTATCCAGCTATAACCAATCCTTAAGTGAAATGCAAAACTACCGAATAACTTACACAGTCGAGGAAAATACATAAACACATAAACTGTTGCGGCAGGCAAACCTATCCCACCGTACATAACGAAATCCACCCTTATTTCTTCTTAATAACATAAACAAAAAAATATGAATAAAATGTTGTGGCGCACAACCCGATCCCACCATATCATAATAAACACAATCACGATTCACCCTTATCTCACCACATTCCACCCTTACTTCACCTCTTGCGGCATGCAACCCGATCCCACCATATTCATATCAATTACACAATATTAACACAAGGACCTTACCAACACTTAAAATTTAGAACAAGGCAACTGGGAACCTTATAATCATTAAAACTTTACACAAATAATACTACTCAGCGAGACCAAACTAAGATATCAAAAAAATGCCGATAAGAACAACTTAAGCAAATAACGGGGAAAAATGAATCTGCGGGATAACAAATATCTTCAACAAGGGGAGCACAATATCTAACAAGTAGCAATTAGGCATGGAATTGCAAGTAGACATGTAGCAGTTAAAGCAGGGAAGAAACAATATAAAGAGAACGAAAAAAAAACAGGCAAAAACAGATAAATTGGTGGCGCATAGGTACTCGTCACCTCACACATACGCCGCTCACATGATTTTTCATATAGAAATTAAGACAAAAATTCCTAATCCCTCAAGTCAAGGTTAGACACAACACTAACCTCGATCCACCGGCCACTCACTACTCAATTACCGTTTTTCCTCTAGATTCCACCTCCAAACCACTTGTATCTAGCCATAATTAACTTAATAACATCAAATATTGCTAAAGAAATCAATTTAAATACATAAATTTAGGTTTCCCAAACATTCTCCCAAAAAGTCAAAAATCGACCCTGGGCCTGCTTTGTCAAAACTCGAGGTTCGAACCAAAACTCATTCACCCATTCACCCCCCGAGCCCGAATATGTAATTAGTTTGGAAATCCAACCCCAAATCCGAGTCTAAATTCCCAATTTGCAACCCCCCCCCCCCCCCCCTCTCGGTCCCCATCATTCACTCTANTCGAGGTTCGAACCAAAACTCATTCACCCATTCACCCCCCGAGCCCGAATATGTAATTAGTTTGGAAATCCAACCCCAAATCCGAGTCTAAATTCCCAATTTGCAACCCCCCCCCCCCCACAATTCTTCCAAAATCCCTAATTTCTACCATGAAAGAACAAGGTTTAGGACTAGAAATTTAAAGGGTGATGATGGAAATTGGAGGAAATGAGTTAAAGGATACAAACATATGAATTAGTGTTGAGTTTCCCCTTCAAATTACACCTAGGCCGAGCACTAATGGAGTGTTTGTGAAAAATGGGAAGAATCCCGTTTTTGGTTCTGTTTTAAGTGCTGGGCGTCAGGCCTTCTTCACGTTCGCGAAGAGCCTGCCGCGATCGCGAAGCAGCGGCTCAATTAGCATGCGCCTTCGCGAGGCACTCATCGTGTTCGCAAAGGCTTGTTCCCACCAGCCTCCGCGTTCGCGAAGAGTATGGACACTTCCTCTCCCCCAGGTCCCATGTCTTCGAGTTCGCGATAGACTGGTTGCGTTAGCGAAGGGTAATGCCCCCGGTGCTCCGCGCTCGCGACCTAGACTTTACGTTCGCGAAGAAGAATTTTCTACATAGTCCAGTTCACTCTTCTCGTTCGCGAAGAAAAAAAACACCAGATGACAGCTGAAGCACTAAAACCAGATTTTCTAAGTTCAAAACATCCCGTAGCTGATCCGAAACTCACCTAAGCCCTCGAGGGGCTCCAAACCAACCATGCACACTAGTCCTAAAACATCATATGAACTTTCTCGCGTGATCAAATTACCAAAATAACACCAAGAACTACGAATTTAGCACCAAATTGAATGAAATTTTCAAGAAAGCTTCAAAACCTCTATTTCACAACCGAATGTCCGAATCACGTCAAACGGACTCTGTTTCTTACCAAACTTAACAGACAACTCATAAATACTATATTTAACCTGTACCGGGCCTCGGAACCAAAATATGGGCCCGGTATAAAAAATTCCAAACATTAACGGATTCTTAAAACCATTAATTTTTCACAAAAATTCATATCTCGAGCTAGGGACCTCAGATTTCGATTCTGTGCATACGCTCAAGTCCCATATTTCAATACGTATCCACCAAGACCGTCAAAACACGGGCCCAGATATGTTTACTCAAAACGTTCACCGAAGTCAACTAAAATCAAATTTTAAGGCAAAAAAATTATTATTTTCATCAACTTTCAACATAAAAGCTTTCCGGAAACACGCCCGGACTGCGCACGCAAATCGAGGAGGGTAAAATTGAGATTTTTAAGGTAAAGAGCGCATAATCGAGTTCTAAACGTAAGATGACCTTTTGGGTCATCACAAGAAGAGATTAAAAGTAAAGTTTGAAAGATTGGAAAAGAGGTCTGTTTATGGGTTTCACGGTGACAGTTCATAGATGCTAGTGGTCGATCGTCAACTGACACACATTAGTAACCTGGGGAACTGCATCGACGGGACGTTTCAGTCACCTTTGTCGCTTACATCACAATGTTGACGTCATGACAAATCCGGGTAAAGGTCGAAGACTCAATTCGTTTCTTGTCACTACACTCCAAAAACGAGGGGACTATTTGTATACTGTTAAAATCGGGCCTACCTGATTTTATGTATTAACCGAGACCAGGGGATGGATCGAGGATCGGCCCTGTAATAGATCAGACTGAGGCATGAGGATATGACGTCGAGTTCAGAATTCGAGGTACCTATCGAGGTCGAGGCCAGTAGTGATCGAGACCAAATGGGATAAACGAGCAAGACCGAAGATAGCATAATAGCGCAAAGGCGAGATATTCGTGACTGGTCGGAGATCATGGCGGAAATTTCGGAACAGATCAAATCAAGAATGATTATTTAGCTAATCTTGGGATTTACTTCTGTAATTAGAATTGTACCATAAGTAGAATTTCTCTACTATATAAAGGGGGTTCTAATCATTATAAACCATCTTATTCTCGCATATCAAAGCAATATAATACTATTTCTCTCTTATAGTTTCTTGTTCATCAGTTTACTTCATACTTCATAACTTTATCAGTCAGTTCGAGGGCAATCTAGCTCGAGGGTTGCATTGCATTTCAACATTGGTTTGTTTTATTTTACTGTCAATTTCTATTATTAATCATCACATTAATCAATTGGTGCTAGGTAAAATTATGTATGCTCAAAACCACTTATAAATTTAATTATTATTCCATTTTAAGCGTAAACACCTTTCTTACCTTCTTAATTTCCCCCAACATATGAGAAAATCTCTAAGCGAAGCCTAGTAATCTAGGCTTCCATTGGCTGCTCATTAAGGGAAACCAACGTTGTCTTGCCGAAGGACGCATGCTGAGACACGCACTGGGCAGAAGGCAGCCATGGACCGACTTTGCAACATCCCACTTCTGGGTTCTGTTTCGGCACTGCCATATCTCATCCCAAGCCCTCCATTTGACCAAACAACAAAACTCGAATTTGGAAATTCCATCATTCGATTCTTCTGCATACGCCAATATGCTTCAGAGTTGCATAATGAACAGGGATTTCATAGCCGCAAAGGCACTCCATTGCGACATTTTGAAGAGAGG
>ML245460.1:0-43324 GCA_005239495.1 Nicotiana undulata
CTATTCTGCAATGCGCTTGCCTCTTGGATCAACCTCCGAAGGCTCCAAATCTACCAAGTTCAGTTTTTTCTCATCAATATGGGCTTAAGGAAAATTTTCCAATCGAAGATATCAATTTTACTCAAAAATCCGAAACCGGGCAAAACCCGACCTCCGGACCCGCGTCCCGAAACTCAAAAATTTTTACAGAAAAGTGTTCTTCATCTTCCCACGAGTCCGTACATATAAAGAATACCAAAATCGGAGTCCGTTTGACCCCTCAAATCGACCCTTGAGGGTCTCATAATCCCATTCCCCAAAATCCTATTTTTCTACTGTTTATCATTAATTAAGGGCTGGGATTATGGTTTATAATCACCCATAAACGAGTTTTAATGAACAAATTACTTACCTCTTTGAAGAATCCACGAAACCTCTCTTTAAACCCTTCAAAAAGCTTAACCCCGTGTGTAAAGATGGTGAAAGAAGGAAATTTTCGCGAAGGCTGCCTTTTTATAGGTTCTGCCCAGGCATTTCCGCAACAGCGGCCTTTTTATCGCAACGGCGGGCCCGCAAGAGCGGCCTATTGACCGCACCAGCGGTTATTCACTTAAAACCCAGACCTCGCGCCTGCGACTTCATCCCCCGCACCTGCGACCACGCAGGTGCAATCCTTGTTCCGCCCCAGCGACCAAACTCTTACCTGCGCCTTCTTTATCGCGCATATGATGTGCACACCTGCGGCCCAAGCATCGCAGGTGCGATCGCACCAGCAGTAGCAGGTTCAGCTGCATTTATGGTTTCCAACTTCCCGTTTAACGCCCGAATTCAAAACCGAGCCCCTCGGGACCCCGACCAAACATACCAACCTATCCAACATGGTTATTCNGGAGCAAGTCCAAAATGACCTAACGAAGCTACAGCAACTCTCAGAATACCATTCCGACCCTCGGATCAAAATCTCGCCTATCAACCAGAATTCGCCAAAATACTAACTTCGCCAATTCAAGCCTAATTCTACATCGGGCATCCTAAAAATATTCTGAACACACTCCTAAGTCCCAAATCACCTAAAGAAGCTATCCGAGCCATAAAATCCGCATTTCGAGGTTTTTTACCAATAAGTAAACTCTTAGTTGACTTTTCCCATTTTAAGGTTGTTCTTAAGGACTAAGTGACTGAATTCTCATTTAACCTTTTCGATTTCAAGCCTATCAACTCTAACCCATTAACAATAGAATAACCAATATATAATAAGCCACTAACAACAATTACAAATGCAGGTTTCACGTAACGTCAGACCGAGTCGTTACACACACCCTCATTCTTCTCTTTTTCCTTAGCTAAATCATCTTTGAGAGCATCCCGCTCAGCTTCAACCTCTGTAAGGCGAGTTTTCAAACGAAGGATCTCCGCATCCTTGACCTCACCTTCCTGCACAAGCGTCCTGACCTTGCTATTAACAGGAAGTTTCCTGGATGAACCAGGTTCATCCTCAGGAATATTCACAATGTAGTCACAGGTTAGTAGAATGTTCTTACCAAAGTAATCCTTAGCGGTTGCCATTTCAACCTTCTTCACTGGTACCTTGTAGTGAGAAAGCACAACAGTTAGGATAAACCCATAAGGTATAGCATGTGCCTTGGCTCCATTCACAACCCTGTCCAAGAGCTGGATGATGAAGGAATGCCAATTTATCTGTTTACCCCTGTATAGGAACTCCATTAGGGTGAGATCCAGGTAGCTGGCAATGTGCCTTCGCTCTTGCCTAGCCAGTAGAAATTTGATCACAAACTCAAAAAATAGTTTGTGTTGAGCCCTCATCTCACTCTTAAACACTGCCTTGGGCTTAGGTTCTTGCTCATTCTCACAGAAGGACCTTGTGATTTGAAGGGCTGAAGGCAAACCATCCAAACTAGGTCATATTTGCCTCGTGTAGTCATCATACCCCTCAGAAAGGATATTCAGTATTTCCCCCAATTCCTTTGCATCAAACGAAATCGCAACTCCCTGAACTTTTGTAGATACCCTTCCATCTTTGACTGTTGCGTTGGCCATAAACTCTACCAGCTCATTCCTAGCCAGCCCGCCCTCAAGGTGAAGGATCATGTCCTTCCACCCTTGCACATCTAAGGTATCTAGCAAGAAAATAATCCCTGACTCCTCAAAGTCTCTAAACAACTTCCTTTTCAAAATGGTACGCTTCCCAAACATTGTGAGTTTGGCAGTCTCCTCACCAGACATTTCCACTTCCTCTCCACTCCATTCAGTATGATCAACAATCTTTACTTTCTTTGACTTAGACCTGGTCCTCGGTGCAACTATTGAGGGTGTGGTATACACAGACGCTGACTTCTTGGAATAAGCCTTGGCTTTCTTGGGCTTTGGTGTCTCAACCTCAACTTGTGCTGGATGTTACTCCTGATGACCCAGGTCCATCTCATCATCATCAACCTGAATTGCCTCAACAGGCTCCCCAACGTTTGCCTTACCCTTGGTAGATTTCTTCTTCTTGCTCTTTCTCAGAGTTTTCTCCATTTCTTCTTCATTTTGCCTAACAGTGCTTCTAGTAGCACGACTCTTAGGGGAAGGAGCATCAACAGTTGAAGAGTCCTTTATCTTCTTGGATGGGACTGGAGTATCAGCTTTCTTGGGTTTGGGAGTTCTTTTCTTCTTGGGTTTGTAAGATTCCCCCAACCTTTTCATCAGATCAGCTAGAGTTTCTTCAATGGATGAACCAGGTTCATCCTGCGCATGTTGCAGACTTTCCAGAACTGTTGTTGCTTCCCCATAGTTGCTTCCCCCTAAGTCCTTGACTCCTTCCTCAACAGCCATAGGAGCGGGGCCATAGATTTTCAGAGTGTCACCTTCCTTCCCAGTTCCCCTTGCAGAACTCCCTTCTCCATCTCTCTCAATTTCTTTCTTTTTCTTTCTCTTATCCAGTACTTCTACATCCACTACAGAACCAATCAAAACAAACATGTTTCCAGCTATTTCAGGTTCAGCCCTATCTTCAGGATTAGGCTTCTCAGAACCATATGAACCAGTTACTTATTCCTCATTTGTATATTTGAAGGACTCGCTTGAACTTTTAGAATCTTGGTCCTGACTGGCTTGAAGTTTTTCATTCAATTTCCTGGCAAGAGGACCAGATGCAACAGTTTTTCTGGCTAACATTTTCACTCTACGTTTTCTGGGGGCTGGAGTAGGGCTTGGTGTAACGGCTGAAACTGTTTGAGGTGAAGGACTAGGTTTAGGAATAGGGTTTGGAACTGGAGAGTTTTGAGGGGTTGAAGACCTAGTTGGAGATTGTGAGTTGTGTATTGATGGAGATTTGAGTCGGTGTCTTAAAGACCAACACTGTAATCAAGGGTGGTTAATGAGGATGAAGCAAGGGGTGGTGTGGAAGACATTTTTGTGAGATTTGGAGAGAGAAGAATGTTGATCAGTTTGGTTTAGAGGAATGATGAACTTGGTTCGACGGTTATGCTTTTGAAGATGAGAGGTAATGATGGCTTTTTAAAGGTGAGGATATTAAATGTACAACGGGAGTAATTCTTGGTCAAGTGGAAGTCTAATGGCAGCAGGAGTGTCAGTAGACTAGACAGTTATGGCTCCCTAAATCTAGGCTTAATAAAGATTTGATTTTACTCTTTGGAACGGGTTCAATTTGGGATAAGTACTAATAATTTGAAATGAACCAAATCTAGATAGAGTCCTGCTCATGTGTGACTATAAATATTTCAATAAGTGTATAGCGATGAGCACGTACCTTGTCAGTCTGATGAACCAGCAACGATGAACCAGGTTCATCGTGTTAGAGTCTTAATTTGCCTCAATTTACAAAGATAGAAAAACATCACTAGTAACTAGGGAATCATGTTAACACGTGGCAAGAGAGTATGACATTAAAGTCATGATACTGAGCAATGATTAGTCTGGTTAGTTACTTATTTTAGTGTTTCTAGCCAAAAAAAAATTTATTTATTTTTTCAAATTTTTTATTTGTTGTTTTCCAATTAGGTGATCTTAATCATCCCTAATTCTAGCATGTTTCTCTCAAAATTCTCCCTACTCAGTGCTTTAGTAAAGATATCTGCAATTTATTTGTCAGTAGCACAGAATTCGATTAAGATCATTCCTTTTTCATAGTTATCTCTTAGGAAATGGTGTCTGACATCTATGTGCTTGGTTCTCCTATGATGAGCCAGGTTCTTCGTCATACTAATTGCACTAGTGTTGTCACAGAAAATAGGAATGCATCCAACCTCTATACCAAAATCCATGAGTTCTTGCTTGATCCATAGCAACTGAGCACAGCATGAGGCTGCAGCCACATATTCAGCCTCATCAGTAGACAAGGCTACTGAGTTTTGTTTCTTGGTGGCCCAAAACACAAGGCAAGAGCCCAAAAAGTGAGTCATGCCTGAAGTACTTTTCCTGTCAACCAGAAAACCTGCATAATCAGCATCAGCATATCCTACAAGGTCAAAATTACTACCTTTATGATACCAAAGGCATAAATTAGTGGTGCCCTTCAAATATCTTAGAATTCTCTTCACTGCAGTTAGATGGGACTCCTTTGGATTTGCCTGAAATCTAGCACACAACCCTACACTAAACACAATATCAGGTCTGCGGGAAGTGAGATATAATAAAGACCCAATCATCCCTCTATATAGATTTTGATCAACGGATGAACCAGGTTCATCCACGTCTAATTTTGTGGATGTGGCTATGGGGGTGTCTATTTCCTTGGAGTCTTCCATTTTAAATCTTTTGAGAAATTTCACATATTTTTGTTGATGAATCATTGTTCCATTTGAGTTTTGCTTAATTTGAAAGCCTGAAAAGAAGTTTATCTCACCCATCATACTCATCTCAAACTCACTCCCCATAGGCTTGGCGAATTCCTTACTCAATTTTTCAGAGGTTGCTCCAAATATAATATCATCCACATATATTTGCACAACTAGGAGATCCTTACCTTTTTCTTTTAAGAACAAGGTGCTATCAATTTTACCTCGTTTATAGTCATGTTCTAGAAGGAATTTAGATAGCCTCTCATACCATGCTCTTGGTGCTTGTTTGAGTCCATACAAGGCCTTGTCAAGTTTATACACATGGTCAGGTGTCTCATTGCTTTCAAATCCTAGAGGCTGTTTGACAAATACTTCTTCCTTTAGATAGACATTGAGGAAAGCACTATTTACATCCATCTGGTGGAGAGTGAATTCCATGTGAGCAGCAAATGCTATGAGAAGTCTGATTGCCTACAATCTAGCCGCAGGAGCAAAGGTCTCATCATATTCAATTCCCTACTCTTGACTATATCCTTGGACAACCAGTCTGGCCTTGTTTCTTGTAACAGTTCCATCTTCATCAAGTTTGTTCCTGAAGACCCACTTTGTGCCAATCACTGATTTGTATAGTGGTCTGGGTACCAAGTGCCATACTTGACTTCTTTCAAATTGATTTAGCTCTTCTTGCATGGCATTCTGATAGTGTGGACAAGTCTATAACATAGATGTTATTCATTCTTTTTCCCTGCAAAACAATCTTGCCAGTAAGCAAGTTAATCACAAAACATTTTGTGGAAGTGAAAGCAACCAGGTTACCTCTATCACACAATTATACACACTGATCAGGCTATATTTCAAGCCATCTATCAAGTACACATTCTCAATGGAACGTGTGTCATCCTTACCTACCTTACCAACCCCAATAATTTCATCTTTCTTTCCATTTCCAAATGAGACATTTCCTCCTTTGAGGTTTTCAAGTGAAAGGACATGTTCCTTGTTCCCAGTCATATGTTTTGAGCAGCTGCTGTCTAGGTACCAAATTTGGCTGCTTCCTCTCACTTGAACCTACAGCAAGAAATCAGGGGTTAGTCTTAGGGACCCAAACCAGTTTGGGTCCTTTTCTATGAGAGAAAGGATGAATCAAGCTCTTTCTGGCCCAATAGTAGCCAGTTTTTCTTTCGTACAAAAATTTTATTTCTTCGACTGGCCTGCTCTTTTGCAGTACATTCAATTTTGTAGTGGTCAATCTTACCACAGTGGGTGCAGATTTTATTCTCAAGAAGAGTGAGATACTTGCTTTTGGGATCCTATTTGGGCATTTGACTCCCAAACCCAAGTCCTCTTCTATTGCTACTATGATTTTCTTGAAGCCATGTCAAGGCATCAGAGGATTTATTCCATTTGCAAGTTCGATCTAATTCATGTTTGACTTTACCAAGTTCTTCTTTTAGTGATCTTATTTGTTCATCCTTGGTGTACATATTATCTTTTAGTTTTCCCACATTTTCTTCAAACATGATATGAGAATGATCAACAGTCTTTTTACTAGTTCCTAGCTTTAACTTTAGATTTTCAGATTTTAGCTCTAGGATTTTAGTTTCAAGTGGATGAACCTGGTTCTTCAAGGCAGTGTTTTCCTTTTCAGATTCACTTACTCTGATTTCTAGGTTCATGCATTTAGCTTTCAACATTACACTCTTTAGAGAGTTGTTCTTTCTCTTTGTTTGTCTCTTCAGAATCATCCATAAAATCAAGTAGCAACTCAAAGAGTTTTTCTTTAGATAGGAACTTTATCTTGTTTTTGAGATGGGATATATTTACCTCTGGTTCTTCATGTGATTCCTCATCAGATTCCCCAATTGCCATGAGCGCCTGTTCTTCGTTCTCACCATTTTTTGATTCTTTATCTGAGCTTTCCCCCAAGCAGCAACCATAGCTTTTGTTGTGGTTTTCTTGGGATGGACCAGTTCCTTCATCATGTTCCTTCATTCGGATTTTTCCCTTTTCCATTCTACTTCCCACTAAGGACAGTTCTTGATGTGGTGGTCAGTTTTTCCACATTTATAGCATCCCTCGTTGGTTGGACTTTATGGAGCTTTAGCTTTGTTGTAGTTTCCACCCCTTGAGATGCCCTTTTTCCTTATGAGGAATTTTCTGAATTCCTTAGTGATCATGGTCATCTCATCTTCCTCCAGATCTGCTCCCTAAGTGATTCTCAGTGCTAGAATCCCTTCCTTCTTTGGAGGATCCATTTTCATTGTCTGCCTTCTAAGTTCATAGGCAGTAAGGTTTCCAATTAGCTCGTCCAATATGAGGGTTACCATATTTTTGGATTCCTGGATAGCGGTGATTTTACTTTCCCAGGAAAATGGTAAGACCCTTGTCAGGATCTTCTCCACCCTGTCCTCTTCAAGAATGACTCTGCCAAGAGACTTGAGTTCATTTGTCAGAGTTGTGAACCTCGTGTACATCTCTTGGATTGTCTCTCCTTCTTTCATAGTGAAGTTTTCATACTGGGAGTATAGTAGAGTACCTCTTGATCTTTTCACTTGAGGTGTTCCTTCGCGTGCTACCTGCAAGGTATCTCAAATTTCTTTGGCAGTGGTGTAGCTTTGAATCCTACTATACTCGTCTAAACCTAGTCCACAAACTAGCCACTTTTTGGCCTTAGCATTTTTCTCCCATTTCTTTAGATCCTCTGCAGTGCAGTCAGCTCTAGTTTTTGGCACATCTACTCCTTCAGCAATCTTCTTCATGGTGGCTAAAGGACCATCAGTGACTATGTCCCAGAGTTCATAGTCTTCTCCAATCAAGTGGTCCTTCATTCTGTTCTTCCACCAGGAGTAATACTGGCCATTAAAGAGTGGTATCCTTGAAGTTGATTGACCCTCCCAATTTCCAGGTGGTGCGCTCATTTTGATCTTTTCCAAGGTGTTAGCCTTTTCAAGGATAACCCGCTCTGATACTAATTGATGTTTTATATGTCAATACCACACAAGAGGGGGGTGATTTTTGTGGTGTCCAATTTTCGAGTGCAGTCTCTACAGAAGAACCTGGTTCTTCTTGGTGTTCCAACTTCTACAGTTTGCGGAAAAGTAATTGCAGAAATAAAATAACACAACAATTTTACGTGAAAAACACCTGGCTCAAAAGGTGAAGAACCACGACCTACTTCCCAGTAGGATTTTCCCAAACTCTTCACTATGTCAATGAGCCAAACAACATTTACAAAATAAACTATTTTGTAAACCTAAGGACTAACTCTAATCCCTTTGTGGAAAACTAGCCTCTAGCTAATTGCGACAACCTTCAAGTTAATTCTAACTAGAATAATGTGTACCTATTACAGTTGCTTCTAGATAAAGCTGAAAGATACAATATATGATCACCTACTACAAACAACTAGACTCAAAAGACAACAGATGGAACTGGTTCTTCGAGCTGGTTCAAGTAGCTTTAGAGTCACACAAGGATTCTTCACACGAACTGCTTGCAAAATTTCTTTGGTAATTTTGCTTTCAATTCTTGTTTATTTTAGTGTTTGTGCGTAAAATATTCAGTAGGAATGTGTCAACAATTTATAAAATCAGTAGTTGAGATGTTGTTGTTCAGTTCTGATGCAACTCTTCCTTGGTGGAAGAGTTTGTGTTTATCTCTACTTCTTTGATCTTGATTATGTCCTACATGAATTCGAATTCCACCTCCTTATCAATTTGCAACCTTTTCGCTTAGGAGATAACCTCTTAGTTTAGAGATTATGTTTATCTCTTGCGCATGGACTCTTCTCGTGCCAACTGGTCTGTTTGACTATGTTTGCCCCGATGGACCTGGTTCAACCGTGTTGTCATTTGTCATTCTTCAAAACCATGCAGTGACTTGATTCAACAAAGAGGGAATTAACCCCATAGGTGAACATAAATCAATATGAACTTCTATATGTGGGGGCTACGTACGCACGATGTGACGAAAGTCCGTGCGTAGCTACTATTCATACTTATGTTCGGGTAGATTTAGGCTTACATCATGCTTTGTTGATACCGTTGTTTGTTTATATTTATTATTATTATATTAATTGTTGGATTGAAGCGGAAGTTGAGGGTTCCAACTCTTATTTTAAAGTGCCAAGTTGAATTTCTTAACATATTTTAAAGGCATTGAGGAATATTATGATAAATTGAGAAAAATCTATGTTCAACTGCTTCGCATCTATATTCCGCAAGCGGCGTAAATTTTCACTACTCTCATGAGAGCGGGCCGTTCGCCTCGGCAGGATTTATGAATATATTATATGGTTAGGGCCATTTGACCCTCGACAGTGCACAATATATTATTATGTATATTTGGATCGGGCCGTACGTCCTCGGCATGACTCGTGCGTAACGATATCGAAATCCCTTTTATTATTTAACATTGTTTCACAGACTTGAAAGGGGGAAAGGAATGGATGAGAGTAATGATTTGATTCTTACTTGAAAGAGGGCTTGTTTACTTACTTCTTGCTTTGAGTTCTACTATCATTGTATAATCCATGTTTGCTTAGAACCTTATATTATTATATTGTTGGCCCGTAGTGAGTGTCTAAGTCGACCCCTCGTCACTACTACTTCGAGGTTAGATTAGATGCTTACTGGGTACATGTTGTTTATGTACTCACGCTACACTTCTGCACTTAAATGTGCAGGATCTAAAGCAAGTGCATTTGGTTACCAGTGTGGCGCGCACGCTTGACTTGCACTTAGAGACTTCACGGTGAGCTGCTTTCCGAGCCGTTCTGCAACAGCTGGAGTCCTCTTTTTGTTCATTTCTATCTCAGGCAATAGACTAGTATTCTTTTGTATATTCTACTAGAATGCCCCTATACTTGTGACACCAGGTCTTGGCACGTACACTAGTAGACTTATGGTTTTGGATTTATTGTTATGACTCCGATTTACACTCTGTTGCTTTTGTTTAATTACTTTATAGCTGTAAATTGCTAAAACATTTATTAATGAAGAACGTTATTCACTTAGCAAACACATTAACAGTGGAAATAACTAGATTAATCAGTGTTGGTTTGCCTAGCATCGGTGTTGGGCGACATCACGGCCTATAATGAAATTGAGTCGTGACAATCCGAACATTATATTCACCAAAAGATATAGTTCAGTACAATACAATACGATACATTATGAAACGGTGTGTAACAACCATCCAAACAAGCCGTTAATATGTGAAGAATGGATGTATATATAAGAGTTGTTATATCTGTCCTTATATATAGGATGATGATATTAACAAAAATAAAGTGACCAACATAAAAAAAATGATTCGTCATCTGTAACATTTGTCCATTTGCAATTTCAAGTAGCCGATTTATTGAATAAATCTTGAATAAATGATTATAAATTGGATAGAGATTCATAACAATGAGACGTAGATCCCAGAAGTCTCTGCACCTCGATCTAGATAATTAATTATACTATATAGTCCAAGAATTTATTAACTGTAGATTAACTAACTTGCTTTGAGTAAATTAACAGACTAATAATCAAACAACTAATTATTAATTAAAGGAACAGTCACTTTGAAGCTATTCTCTAAAATTAATTTATTGTTGCACAAATAAAACAGCTGCATTATGAGTGGGAGCTAAAAGATAACTTAAAGATTCAATTCCTAAAAATATCCTTGTGATTAACTTAAAGAGGTAACATTGACTTGTTTAATTTATTAAATAAATAAATCACATGAGCCCAGAGCTATGAAGTAACCTTTACATTAAATATCTTGATAAGGAAAATTATACGTTGACCTAATTTTTTAACCTTAGTTTATTTTTCAAAAGTTAGGCAAATATTGAAGTAAAATGTCCTTTTCATTAATTATGCTCAAAGGTAAGTCAATAAATTTAAAGAAAAACAAAAATACTAGTATACTACTAGTAGCAAACTCTTTACTTTCTAAAAACGCATGGATAAAATATAAATACTATACTATTTTGTATTTTGTGAATCACCTCAACTAATTTCTTTTTATATATATTTTGGTATAATCATTTGGTGTCACGAGATCAGTAGCTCGACTAATCCAGATTCATGTTGCATAGAGACTTTAAAGGGAAAAATGCTCTCTACTAGGATTTTCTCTATTCTCATATTCGAACCCGAGACCTTTAATTAAGAATGAATCATACCATCCCGTCACTCCATCTAGATGTATCAACTAATTTTGAAACAAAATAAAAGAAAACTATGTATCTTAATTACATATTCTTTTGAAATAACATTCTGATAATCAAAAAAATACCATAGGCGCTTCGACATAAAATTAGTGTTTGTTTTAAGAAAAGGTATATCACAAATACTTAGAAAGATGGGTTTAAAGATACCAAATTTTGGATTCAGAACATATTTAAAAAAGACAAAAAAAATTAGTCAAATAAATTACTACAAAGCCAATGTGACAAATAATTATGTTAGTACATACATATCATTCTATTGTCAGCTTCCAAAAGAAAAAGAGTCTATTGTTAGCGGCAGAGGTAGAGTGTCGGGATCGAGTTCGGCCAAACTCAGTAATTTTAATTCGAATTCTGTGTTTGTCTTACAAAATCCATTAAATATGTATAAATGATTAATTCAGAACCCAATAACTTTTAACGATAAAAATTCCGAACCCATAAGCGTAAAATCCTGGCTCCGCCTCTGATTTTTTGTGTGTGTGTTTGGGGGAGGGGAGGAAGGGGGTTGCTTAGAACTTTGTAAAGAGAAAATAACTCATATAAGAATCAAATGATCATTGGTTCATTTGTTTACATTTCAACAAATTCTCTCTACCTATTCTCTCATTAAAAATGTCTAAAATTGACAATTCTGCTGTCCTTAGCATTTGCAAAACAGTTCTAGTTTGTGGTTTAGTCTTATACGTGGGCACCATTATTTATTTCAATGACTCCAAATGTCCATCTTCTGATCTTTTCTTTCCCTTGAAATTCACTATTTCTCCTTCTAATTCTCAAACAAATACATTATCAAATGATGAAAAAACAAATAATGCCACAAATATTAGCCATCTTCTTTTTGGACTTTTAGGGTCAGAAAAAGCATGGCATCATAGAAAATCCTATGTTGAATCTTGGTGGAGACCAAATATTACAAAAGGATATCTTTTACTAGATTTTCCTCCTAAAGATGAACTTTTACCTTGGTCAATAAATTCACCTCCTTATAAAATATCAGATGATGTTCCAAAACTTGTTGAAGAAACAAAACATGTTGATCCAACTGTTTTAAGATTAGTTCATGGGATTATGGAGGTGTTTAGAGAAGAACATGAAGGTTTAAGATGGTTAGTGATGGGGGACGACGATTCAGTATTTTTCGTGGATAATATGGTTGATATTCTGGCGCAATATGATCATACGAAGTATTATTATTTCGGTGGACACTCGGAGTTTATATTGTCGAATTATTGGTACTCATTTAATCAAGGTTTTGGTGGTGCTGGATTTATATTGAGTTATCCTTTGGCTAAAGCATTAGCAAATAATATGATGTCTTGTTTAAAGAGATATGCTCATTTGAGAGCTGCTGATAGAACTACAATGACTTGCATTGCTGATATTGGTGTCAATCTTTCTCCTCTTCAGGGTATTCATCAGGTACTAATAAGTGCTGAAAATAATAATAATAAGCAGTTAATGTATTCAGTTTTCTATCGATTAAAATTTCCTAAAGTTATTTACAAAATATCAACTACTAGAAAGTATCATTAGAAGGAGAATGACAAATGATGAAAAACACCCTTAAAGGGTATTTTTGAAATTACAAAAAAACTATTATGAAAAAAATCTTGGTCTAACTAAAAAGTCTCTTTAAGTTGAGAGGTGATCTAACTTAAAACTTTTAACTGATTCTGACTTTATTTAGTATAAATAATTTTGGTATTTACCAAACACGTAAATTTAATAAAAAATATTTTTAAGTCGATCAAACCAGCTTATAAGTTTACGAAAAAATTATCTTTCTTTTAATCTTTATTAATTCTTGGATATTAATTTTGCAGATTGATCTACGTGGTGACCTATCAGGATTTCTATCATCTCATCCAAAATCTTTATTAATGTCTCTTCACCATTTTGATATGGTTGAACCAATATTTCCCACTTTAGACCGTGCACACTCAGGATTTCATCTCCTACATGCAGCAAATTATGATCAATCAAGAATGTTACAACAAACTATCTGCCACAAAAGATCAAATAATTGGACATTTTCAGTTTCTTGGGGTTATTCAGCTCATATTTATGAGAAAATTATGCCTAGAAGTTGGATACAAAATCCTATTGAAACATTCAAAACATGGAATAAAAGTCCTAAGCCACCACATTATATGTTTGATGTTAGAAGTCCTTCTTTGGATCCATGTGAAGCTCCTCATGAATTTTTCTTCAAATCTATTGAGAGAAATCCAAGAAATGAAATTGTTACTATTTATACTAGAGGATGGCCTAGAGGGATTGGAACTTGTTTGTCTTCTGGAAATTATTCCGCAGAATATGTTTCTGAAATTCATGTTTATTCACCAGCAACAAAACGTACTGAGGTAATGTTCCCTACTTCTATAATCTCTTAATTTTGTATGATGATATAAATTGTAGGGGAGTTTTAGAGCAACGGCGAAATTGTCTCCGTGTGAACTATATATCACGGGTTCGAATCATGAAAGCAGCCATTAATGGTTGCATTAGGATAAGTTGTCCCTTAGTATGTGGCCCTTCTCCGGCCCATTCGTGAACGTGAGATACTTTAGGGATTTTTTAACTTTTAGCCCCTGCCAGAAACTATTTACATATGGTAACCGAAAAAGTGTATAAAACTTGTATATAACATACCGAGGGTATATATATATACACAAACAATATATATTTTTCGGCTATTATTTTAAAAGCGACCGTACAATATCATTTCCCGATACTTTATGCATCGGGTTGTCCGCTTACCTGAAAGATTAATAGATTAACCATCCGTAAAAAATGAAGTTAGTAACATAAAAAATAGTGTAAGGTGATATTCCTGCTAGAATAGGTTAAAATATACTGCCAGTCTAAAGTTAAATCTATTTATATACTGAAGGCAGTTGGTTTCAATAGTTTTAACTATTTTTCTATTTCAAAATTGAGAAGAACTGATTTTCTACTTAAAAAGGTCAAGAAATTATTAGTTTACCATAATAATATATTTTGGATTCAGAGACTGCATTAAAAATAAATAAGAATCAAACAAGAAGATTCATTCATTTTTCTGTAACTTGCCAATTCAGGAAAGGGAATTAAATAGATTAATTGAAAGTTACTCAAAATATTGCAATCATACAAATCAAGAATAAGAAAAATATTCTGCAGAGATTTATATATATTCTATAATTTATTATAAGTTTGCTTCTGAAATAATGTGAGTGAGTTTGCGTTAAAGTGTTTCCATATTGCTTATCAATTAGTTTTTAATTTATGAAATAATTTCTAGGTCAACAGCCATAAGTTGAAGAAAGATAATAACTTGCAATTGTTGTCCTAATTAAACTAGCATATACAGTCAGACCTATCTATAACAACATCCCTATATAATAAACATTTTACTATAAAAGCCAAACTTTTTCGTAATCATTTTTTATGTTATATTATAATATATGTTCTCTATAACAACACTTCGTTATAATATCCAAAAATATTCGAAACAAACGAGGCTGTTATAGAAATGTTTGACGGTAGCCGGTTTATCACAACTTAATTGTAAGGTCTGCAAAATGCACCATTTTCTTTTGGAATAGTCGATTTTCTTTTATTAATGAGCCAAAATGCATCTCCTTTCTTATGGACTTCTACTTTTCTATACATTTTTCCAATTATAAATTTAGTTACCTCGAAAGGGGAGAGATTAGGTAGACCATATATAATTTATAAAAAGAGTTTTTTCTTTACATTATGTTAAGGACTAAGAGAAGTATTTCTTTCTTAAGGTTGGTATCAGTTTCTTTTCTTCTTCTTTTTTCACAAACAACACTTAGCATTATTTATTAATTAGCTTAATTTGAAAGTCAACTGATCATAATGGTAAGTCCTACTCCTACGTGCTATTAAGTGAAGACAATTGTGAAACATGCTGTTTTTAAACCCCAAAGTATATTCTCCCTCTTCGAGAAGTACTTTGACAAATGGAGAAATAATAATAATAATAATAATAATAATAATAATAATAATATTGATAATATATGATTCATCGACGATGTCCACGTCGTATTTAAGGAAGCAATATTAGAATACAAAGATAAAATGACGGACATATATATATATATAAGTTTAACCAAAAAGCAGGCCAACCTCGTATATTGAAATTACAAAAGTCAAGATTGAAAATGAGGTTTTGTTCGGTTGTGTTTGATTATGTCAAAAATCATTACTCTGATCATTACGTTTTAATTAATGATTTTTTTTTTCTCATTGTTGTTTTCAGATTGATAGATGTGAATGTTGTGATGTAATTCATGAAGCTGGATCAAATAAGGCTGAAATCAAGTATAGAGAGTGTTTGATAGATGAGATAATAGCCTGATTAATCCATAATATGCTGTTATATCAGCATTTATGTCAATTTTCTTTTTTTCCTTATTAGTAATTTTTTTCCAAAGGATAATTGTTATGTATTTAATTCAACATATGAAAGAGTCATGTAATGCTGAAGAGATATGTAACTTTTGCACACATAAATATGTAGCTTATCTATTTTTTTTAAACGGAATTTAATAAATTTTTATTTTGATTCACATCGAACAATCATCTTGTGTCTTTTACTTATCATCTGTAATTATTCTCCTCAAGGAAAATAGATACATAAATAGAAGGGAAAAAATCAAAAAGAGAAAAATATTA
Organism: Nicotiana undulata; assembly: GCA_005239495.1. NCBI lineage: Eukaryota > Viridiplantae > Streptophyta > Magnoliopsida > Solanales > Solanaceae > Nicotiana > Nicotiana undulata. The sequence continues at coordinate 15,694 of ML245460.1, forward strand.
AAGTTATCGTAAATGCAATTACATGTATAATATATAATAGTAGTACATGAATTGTGAAGAAAATTTCAGTGTCTATGTTGTACTTGAGTTATAGAGAAGAAAAATAGCTCCAATGATTAATGTAAAATAGTATTTTCACCTTATCAAAAATCTTAGAAAAATGAATAATGTAGAATAGTATTGGAGTCCTAACCATTGCACCTCTTCCTTTTTAATTTTTCTTATACATAACAAATTTTATTTATTTATTTTTATTTATTTATTTATTAAACACGAATCCGGTTACCAATATAGGTTAGATCGTGCTCCAAATTAATCCTCATTCTTGGAAGATCGTTGAATTTATTTATGTGGTATTCGAAATATGTTGGTCTGATTAATCTATATTCATGTCATGTAAGATCTATTTAAAGGGAAGTGTTCCCTACTAGAGTTTCCTTTTTTATCCTTAGGACTTAAGTTCGGGAACTTTGATTAAAGATAAAGGAATTTCATCCATTCGTCATATCACTTGGCAGGGGCGGATTCAATCCTACGGTACTGGGTTTAACTGAACCAGTATTTTTGTCCCGGAGTTCAAATTTATGTGTTAAATTTATTGTAATTGCGACAAATAGTAGATGTGAACTCATAACTTTAAAAAGATAATGGATTAAATGATAAAAACCTTAAGAGTTCAACCCATAAAATTTAAATCATGATCTGCCTTTGTCACTTGGTGGTTGAAAGATCAATGAATTGCCTCATTTTTTGTAACGACCCGGTTGGTCGTTACGTAGAATCTGCATTATATTTACTGTTACTGTCTTGTCATAGGTTGGTTATACTGTTTATGATGTGTTAGAGTCGGTTGGCTCGGGTTCAGAATGGTTATAGTGAGAATTGAGTCATTTAATCTCTAAAAATAGCTTTATAGTTGAAAAAGTCAACTGAGAGTTGACTTATCGGTAACGACCTCGGAATGCGGATTTTATGGTTCGGATAGTTTCGTTAGGTGATTTGGAGTTAGGAGTGTGTTCGAAATATTTTTGTGATGTCCGGTGTAGATTTAGGCTTGAATTGGTGAAAGTTAGTTTTTGGTGATTTCCGGCCGACAGTGGAAAATAGGCTATTGGGGTCGGAATGGAATTCTGCAAGTTGGAATAGGTTCGTAATGTCATTTTGGATATGTCTACAAAATTTCAATCAATTGGAGGTGTTTTGGATAGTTTCGGCATCGTTGGTGGATTTTAGAAATTTCAAAGTTCATAGACTTGAATTCGATGTGATTTTGGTGTTTTCGTGTTGTTTTTGGCGTTTTGAGGGCTCGACTAAGTTTGAATGATGTTATGGGATATGTTGGTAGGTTTGGTTGAGGTCCTGACGGCCTCGGGTGTGTTTCGGATGCTCAAACGAGCACTTTTGGACTTAGGAGAAATGCTGGTTTTCTGGTGTTACAGCAGCTGGTGTCCCTTCATCGCGATCGCGTGGCTATAGCTGCGATCGCGTAGAGTAATCTGAGGCTCAGGCTATTTTTTTGAATCGCGATCGCAAGAGTAGGAGTGCGATCGCGTAGGGGAGCAGTGTTGGTCAGTGCGATCGCGTGGGTCTTGGCGCGATCGCGTAGAGTTAGAGAGGCGCGTGTTGGAGGAGGCCAGTGTTCTTCGCGACCGCGTATGATGGTTCGCAATCGCGTGGGGTTGAGGTCCTGTTGAATCGCGGTCGCGTGTGTGAGTCTGTGATTGCGTAGGGTCTTTTGAGGGTCTGTGGAAATTGCTCTTTGCGATCGCGTGGGAACTCCCGCGATCGCAGTGAAGTAATAACTCGACAGTATATATTAAAACTCTCTACGATCATTGCCCACTTTTCCACCATTTTTTTAACGGGAATAGAGCTTTTGGAGCAATTTTGAAGAGGGAAATCGATTGTTCTTCATTGAGGTAAGGATTTTGGACCCCATAACTCGATTATATGTGATTAAGGACTAAATTAACAGTGTTTAATTGGGGAAAATTAGTAGAAAAGGGTGAAACTAGGGCTTGAGTTTAAGAGACCTTCTAGGGGTCATTTGAGGGGTCATTTGAGGGGTCATTTGGACTCCGATTTCAGAGTTATTTATATGTACAAACTCGTGAGATGATGAGTATCGTTTTGGTATAAAGTTTGTCTAGTTCCGTGACGCGGGCCCGGGGGTCGGGTTTTGGCTATTTCGGGTTTTGTGCATAAAGTTAATATTTTTCGATTGGGTTTCATCTCCTTAGCATAATTTGATGTGAAAAATCTGAACTTGATAGATTTGGAGCACTCAGAAGTTGATTCGAGGGGCAAGCGTGTTGCGAAATAGCTTTTCGGGATAGTTTAGGTAAGTAATGTCTTTAAATCCTTTCCTGTGGGTATGAAACTCCGGACTTTACATCCTTTCACGGTTTTGGAGTGACGCACACACTGGATGACGAGTGTGGGGCGTGCACGAATTGGAAATTTGGAAAAAAATGTTCATTTTTAGGCAACTATTGAGTTGTGAAACTGCTTTTAAAGCATATGATTTATAGTATTACTGTGTTTTGATATACTTCGGATGTAAGCCATGTTTGGGGCCTAGTGTCGATCTGTCTAAACCCCTTGGGGGCTATTTTCTAATATTCCTCACGTAATAAATATGATTTTACACTCAGTCTTTCTTGTTAAATTGTTTGACACTCATATTTGTGATATTATCATTTCCTTAAATGAAATGTTGTTTTGGGTCGAGAACCCCGTTTATTTATGGCCCGAGTGGCATGTTGAGAGTGTCTGACTGAGTGAGGTCGAGGGCCAATGTTGTGAGGATATTTATGATATGAGAGAGGCTGAGAGCCTGAGTGATTGATGCCATGATTTGGTTGTTTGTAGCGCTTGGGTTGTAGGAGCCCCTCCGGAGTCTGTACACACCCCCAGTGAGCGCAGGTACCTACTGAGTACTAGTGACAAGTGATTGGGAGGTACGAGTGACTGTGAGGTGCTGAGTGACTATTACTAAGTGATGGTGAGGTGCTGAGTGGCTGATTATGAGTGATGATTTGGCCCGAGGGGAAGTTTATAATGATATTTTGTTGAGCTTTTGATTATGATTCACTTCATTTTTCATACTGAGATTTTTGGGAAGTTTTACTGAGAAACATTTGAAAATATACTTGTTCAAAGGAGTTTTACGGAAACTGGTTTTCACACATATGTACTAGATGTATACTTTATATTGGCTCGGTATTTTACCATTTGTGGATCGGTGTTTTGTGCTGTGTATTTCTTATCTTCAGACTTGATTTATTTTCATTACTACTGAGTTGGTGTACTCATCATTACTCCATGCACCTCTGCGTGCAGATCCAGTTACTGGTTTCGAGCAGTTGTCACTTGCGTTCGTTCGGCATCAGCTTTGAGATTTCGAGGTAGTTGTCCAGCGTCCACAGCTTCTCCATTTCCCTTCCTTCATTTAGTATTTAGTATTTGTTTCTGAGACTCTGTATTATGACATTAGCAGTATTATACTTATTCTTAGATGCTCATCATCAGTTGACTCCAGTTCTGGGGAAGGGTGTAGACTGTTAGTTCATTTACGTTGTTTAAAGACTTAGTAAATTTTATACTTGTTATGGAATGTTATTCATGTTTTGGTAAATATCGCTAATAGAAATGGGTAGTTATGTGATAGTGGCTAGCCTAGTCCCACGATATGCGTCATCACGACCGTTAGGATTTGGGGTCGTGACAAGTTGGTATCAGAGCACTAGGTTACATAGGACTCAACGGTCATGAGCAGGTTTAGTAGAGTCTTGCGGATTGGTACGGAAACATCTGTACTTATCTTCGAGAGGCTACAGAACTCTTAGGGAAAATCTCATTTTCTTGAACTCTTTCGTGCCATTCTATTGATTCTGGAAATCTAAACTACTGTTGTTTCATTCTCTCACAGATAGTGAGGACACGCGCTACTGATCAGGGTGACCAGACACCAGCCAGACCCACAAGGGGTCGAGGCCGTGGTGGAGTTAGGGGACTAGCCCGTGTAGCAGCCGGGATAGTACTAGTGGATCCCCTTACTATTTAGGATCAGGTTCCCACCGAGGATGCTCTAGCGGGACAGGCTCAGGCACCGGCAGTGCCTATTGTCATTTCGGGTCTTCAAGAGACCCTGGCTCGGATCTTGACAGTATGCACCAGTTTGGCTCAGGAAGTTTCTATGACTACTACTGCCGCTACATCTCAGGCCGGGGGAGGCACTCAAACTCCAGCTGCCCGGACACCTGAGCAGTTTGTACAGGGTATTCAGGCACCGGGGGCAGTCCCAGCCCAGCCGGTTGCTCCAGTTCAGGACTATGTGGTCCCAACTATGCCCGAGGATGAGCAGCGTAGGCTGGAGAGGTTCAGTGGACTTCAGCCTCCGACTTTCAGCGACACAGAGGGTGAGGATGCCCAAGGTTTTATGGATAAGTGCTAGAGGATACTCCGTACTGCTGGTATTCTGGAGACCAGCGGGGTCTCGTTTGTTACATTTCAGTTTGCTGGTGTTGCTTTCACTTGGTGGGAGGCTTTTGAGAGGCATAGGCCGGTTGGTTCAGCACCACTCAGCTGGTAGCAGTTCTCCACGATCTTTTTGGATAAGTATGTTCCTCATTCCCATAGAGAGGAGAAGCGCAGGCAGTTTGAGCAGTTGCGCCAGGGAGAGTTGTCAGTTACACAGTACGAGATGCGGTTTTCTGAGTTGGCTCGACATGCTTCTGAGTTAGTCCCTACTGACAGGGAGAGAATCAGGAGGTTTGTAGATGGTCTCACGTATCAGCTTTGGATTTTGATTACCAGGGAGAGAGTGTCGGGAGCTATATTCGAGCAGGTTGTTGACATTGCTCGGGATATTGAGTCGGTTCGTAGGCAGGAGCGTGAGGAGAGGGAGGCCAAGAGGCCTCGGGGATCAGCTAGCTTCAGTGGTGCCCCTTCCAGAGGGCAGTTTCAGCACAGTAGAGGTCGTCCATTTAGACCTCCTCAACCAGTTCGCCCAACTTATAGTGGCGCATCTTCGGGGCAGGGTCCCCGCAGCTCTCATCCGGGACGTTCATCTTTTAGTGCGCTTCCAGCACAGAGTTCCTCCAGAGCATCATCATTCCAGGGTTCTTCTATGCCTGGTTCATCCGATGGTTATCATGGTGGCAAGGGTTCTCTTCAGTCCCTATCTCCAGCTCCAGGTAGTTGTTTCGAGTGTGGAGAGTTTGTACATGGGTGGAGGTATTGTCCTCGTCGTCCTGGTAGTTCATCTCAGTAGTGGGTTCTTCCCTCGACATCAGCCCCAGTGACTTCACCACCTACCCAGGCAGCCAGGGGTGGTGGTCAGGCAGCTAGAGGCCGTCGTAGAGGGGGAGGTCGAGCAGGTGGAGGCCAGCCACGTATTTATGCACTTCCAGCTAGGCCTGATGCTATGTCTTCCGATGCGGTGATTACAGGTACCATATCAGTCTGTCACAGTGATGCTTTGGCTTTATTTGACCCTGGTTCCATATACTCTTATGTTTCGTCGTATTTTGCTCACTTTCTGAATATGCCCCGTGAGTCTTTGGTTACGTATGTTCATGTTTTGACTCCAGTGGGCGATACTATTATTGTGGACCGTGTGTACCGGTCATGTGTTATATCTATTGGGGGTCTGGAGACCCGAGTGGACTTGATGTTACTCAGTATGGTTGATTTTGATGCGATATTGGGCATGGATTAGTTATCCCCATGTCATGCTATTCTTGATTGTCACGCTAAGATCGTGACCCTAGCTATGCCCGGAGTTCCGAGAGTTGAGTGGAGAGGGTCTATAGAGCATGTGCCTAGCAGAGTGATTTCTTATTTGAAGGCTCAGCATATGGTTGAGAAAGGATGTGAATCTTATCTTGCTTTTGTGAGGGATGTTAGTAGTGAGACTCCTTCTGTTGATTCTGTTCCTGTGATCCGTGATTTTCCGGACGTATTTCCTGCAGACCTGCCAATCATGCCACCTGACAGGGATGTTGATTTTGGTATTGACTTGGTGCCAGGAACCCAGCCCATCTCTACTCCACCTTATCGTATGGCACTAGTGGAGTTGAAAGAATTGAAAGAGCAACTTCAGGAACTCCTAGATAAGGGGTTCATTCGGCCTAGTGTGTCACCTTGGGTTGCACCGGTATTGTTTGTGAAGAAGAAGGATGGCTCCATGCGCATGTGTATTGATTATAGGCAGTTGAATAAGGTTATGGTGAAAAATCGGTATCCTTTGCCCCGTATTGATGACTTGTTTGACCAGCTTCAGGGAGCTAGAGTGTTCTCTAAGATCGATTTGAGATCCGGATATCATCAGCTGAAGATTCAGGATTCTGACATTCCGAAGACTACCTTCAGGACCAGATATGGTCATTATGAGTTTCTGGTAATGTCATTTGGGCTCACCAATGCCCCAGCCGCGTTCATGCATTTGATGAACAGCGTGTTTCAGCCTTACCTTGATTCTTTCGTCATTGTGTTCATTGATGACATCCTGGTATATTCTCGTAGCCAGGAGGAGCATGCTCAGCATTTGAGGGTTGTGTTACAGAGGTTCAGAGAGGAGAAGATTTATGCAAAGTTCTCCAAGTGTGAGTTTTGGATTGGTTCAGTAGCTTTCTTGGGGCACGTGGTGTCTAGTGAGGGTATTCAGGTTGATCCGAAGAAGATCGAGGCGGTGCAGAGTTGGCCCAGACCGTCCTCAGCTACAGAGATTATGAGTTTCCTTGGTTTGGCGGTATATTACCGTCGCTTTTTGGAAGGATTCTCTTCTATTGCTTCGCCTTTGACCAGATTGATCCAGAAGGGTGCTTCATTCAGATGGTCTGATGAGTGTGAGGAGAGCTTTCAGAAGCTCAAGTTAGCATTGACCACAACTCTGGTATTGGTTTTGCCTACTGGTTCGGGTTCTTATACAGTCTACTGTGATGCTTCTAGAGTTGGCTTGGGAGCGGTATTGATGCAGGACGGTAGGGTGATTGCCTATGCGTCTAGACAGCTGAAGGTGCACGAGAAGAATTAGCCAGTGCACGATCTTGAGTTAGCTGCCATTGTTCATGCCTTGAAGATTTGGCGGCATTATTTGTATGGAGTGCAGTGTGATATTTTCACTGATCATCATAGTTTGCAGTATCTGCTGAAGCAAAAGGACTTGAATTTGCGTCAGAGAAGGTGGTTAGAGCTTCTCAAGGATTATGACCTCACTATTTTGTATCATCCGGGGAAGGCTAATTTAGTAGCTGATGCTTTGAGTCGCAGAGCCGAGAGTTTGGGGAGTCTAGCTTACCTTTCAGCAGCAGAGCGACCGTTAGCACTTGATGTTCAGGCTTTAGCGGGTCAGTTGGTGAGATTGGATTTGTCAGAGCCTCCGCGGGTATTAGCTAGCATGGCTTCCCGGTCTTCTCTTTATGACCAGATTAGAGCACGCAGTATGATGACCGGGACTTGTTAGTTCTTCAGGACAGGGTCCGTCGAGGTGATGCCAGGTATGTGACTATTGGTGATGGCGGAGTTATGAGGATGCAGGGCCGTATTTGCGTGACCAATGTGGAGGGACTTCAAGAGTTGATATTAGCAGAGGTCCACAACTTGCGGTATTCCATCCATCCGGGTGGCGCTAAGATGTATCAGAATCTAAGACAACAGTATTGGTTGAGGCGGATGAAGAGAGATATTGTTGAGTATGTAGCACGGTGTCTCAACTGCCAGTAGATCAAGTATGAGCACCAGAGGCCAGGTGGATTACTTCAGAGGTTAGATATTCCGGAATGGAAGTGGGAGCGGATCACTATGGACTTTGTAGTTGGGCTTCCACGTACTTCGAAGGGTTTTGATGCGATTTGGGTCATTGTGGATCGGCTGACCAAGTCCGCGCACTTTATTCCTGTCAGTACTACTTATACTTCAGAGCGGTTAGCTGGTATCTACATCAGGGAGATTGTCCGATTGCATGGAGTTCTGGTTTCTATCATTTCTGACAAAGGTACTCAGTTCACGTCTCAGTTTTAGAGGGTCGTACAGAGAGGTATGGGTACTCAGGTAGAGTTGAGCACAGCATTTCATCCTCAGACCGACGGGCAGTCGGAGCAGACTATTCAAATTTTGGAGGACATGTTGCGTGCCTGTGTGATTGATTTTGGTGGTTCATGGGATCAGTTTCTGCCACTTGCGGAGTTTGCATATAATAATAGCTACCAGTCCAGTATTCATATGGCCCCGTATGAGGCTTTATATGGTAGGAGGTGTAGATCTCCGGTTGGTTGGTTCGAGCCCGGTGAGGCTAGGCTATTGGGCACGGATTTAATTCAGGATGCGTTGGAAAAGGTGAAGTTGATTCAGGAGCGACTTCACACGGCGCAGTCTAGGAAGAAGAGTTATGCGAACCGGAAGGTCCGGGATGTATATTTTATGGAAGGTGATAAGGTACTGCTGAAGGTATCACCCATGAAGGGTGTTATGAGGTTCGGAAAGATAGGAAAGCTGAGTCCTCGATTTATTGGTCCTTTTGAGGTGCTTCAGAAGATTGGAGAGGTGGCTTATAGACTTGCCTTTCTACCCAGCTTGTCGAGTGTTCATCCGGTATTTCATGTGTCAATGCTCCGGAAGTATGTTGGTGACCCGTCTCATGTTTTAGACTTCAGCACTGTTCAGCTCGAGGGTGATATGTCATATGAGGAGGTAGAGCTAGTGGCAATTTTGGATCGTCAGGTCAGAAAGTTGAGGTCTAAGGATATAGCGTCAGTGAAGGTACAATGGAGAGGTCATCCAGTGGAGGAGGCTACTTGGGAGACCGAGCAGGAGATGCATAGCAGATATCTTCACTTGTTTGAGACTCCATGTATGTTTCTAGACCCGTTCGAGGACGAACGTTTGTTTAAGAGGGGGGGAATATAACGACCTGGTCGGTCGTTCCGTAGAATCTGCATTATATTTACTGTTACTGCCTTGTCATAAGTTGGTTATACTGTTTATGATGTGTTAAAGTCAGTTGGCTCGGGTTCAGAATGGTTATAGTGAGAATTGAGTCATTTAGTCTCTAAAAATAGCTTTATAATTGGAAAAGTCAACTGAGCATTGACTTATTGGTAAACGACATCGGAATGCGGATTTTATGGTTCGGATAGCTTCGTTAGGTGATTTGGGACTTAGGAGTGTGTTCGGAATATTTTGTGATGTCCAGTGTAGATTTAGGCTTGAATTGGTGAAAGTGAGTTTTTGGTGATTTCCAGCCGGCTGTGGAAAATAGGCTATCGGGGTCGGAATGGAATTTCGAAAGTTGGAACAAGTTCGTAATGTCATTTTGGATATGTCTACAAAATTTCAAATCAATTGGAGGTGTTTTGGATAGTTTCGGCATCGTTGGTGGATTTTAGAAATTTCAAAGTTCATAGACTTGAATTCGATGTGATTTTGGTATTTCCGTGTTATTTTTTGCATTTTGAGGGCTCGACTAAGTTTGAATGATGTTATGGGATATGTTGGTAGGTTTGGTTGAGGTCCCGAGGGCCTCGCATGTATTTCGGATGCTCAAACGAGCACTTTTGGACTTAGGAGAAATGCTGGTTTTCTGGTGTTACAGCAGCTGGTGTCCCTTCATCGCGATCGCGTGGCTATAGCTGCGATCGCGTAGATTAATCTGAGGCTCAGGATATTCTTTTGAATCGCGATTGCGTGGGGTTGAGGTCCTGTTGAATCGCGTAGGGGAGCAGTGTTGGTCAGTACGATCGCGTGGGTCTTGGCGCGATCGCGTAGAGTTAGAGAGGCGCGTGTTGGAGGAGGCCAGTGTTCTTCGCGACCGCGTATGATAGTTCGCGATCGCGTGGGGTTGAGGTCATGTTGAATCGCGGTCGCGTGTGAGAGTCCGCGATCGCGTAGGGTCTTTTGAGGGTCTTTGGAAATTTCTCTTCGCGATCGCATGGGAACTCCCGCGATCGCAGTGAAGTAATAACTCGACAGTATATATTAAAACTCTCTACGACCATTGCCCACTTTTCCACCATGTTTTTAACGGGAATAGAGCCTTTGGAGCAATTTTGAAGAGGGAAATCGATTATTCTTCATTAAGGTAAGGATTTTGGACCCCATAACTCGATTATATGTGATTAAGGACTAAATTAACAGTGTTTAATTGGGGAAAATCAGTAGAAAAAGGTGAAACTAGGGCTTGAGTTTAAGAGACCTTCTAGGGGTGATTTGAGGAGTCATTTGGACTCCGATTTCAGAGTTCTTTATATGTACGGACTCGTGAGATGATGAGGATCGTTTTGGTATAAAGTTTGTCTAGTTCAGAGACGCGGGCCCGGGGGTCGGGTTTTGGCTAATTTCAGTTTTGTGCATAAAGTTGATATTTTTTTATTGGGTTTCATCCCCTTAGCATAATTTGATGTGAAAAATCTGAACTTGATAGATTTGGAGCACTCAGAAGTTTATTCGAGGGGCAAGCGTGTTGCGAAATAGCTTTTCGCGCTAGTTTGAGGTAAGTAATGTCTTTAAATCCTGTCCTGAGAGTATGAAACCCCGGACTTTACATCCTTTCACGGTTTTGGAGTGACGCACACACTAGATGACGAGTGTGGGGCGTGCACGAACTGGAAATTTGGAAAAAAATGTTCTTTTTTAGGCAACTGTTGAGTTGCGAAACTGCTTTTAAAGCATATGATTTATAGTATTTCTGTGTTTTGATATACTTGGGCTGTAAGCCATGTTTGGGGCCTCGTGTCGATCTGTCTAAATCCCTTGGGGGATATTTTCTAATATTCCTCACGTAATAAATAAGATTTTACACTCAGTCTTTCTTGTTAAATTGTTTGACGCTCAGATTTGTGATATTATCATTTTCTGAAATAAAATGTTGTTTTGGGTCGAGAACCCCGTTTATTTATGGCCCGAGTGACATGTTGAGAGTGTCTGACTGAGTGAGGCCGAGGGACAATGTTGTGAGGATATTTATGATATGAGAGAGGCTGAGAGCCTGAGTGATTGATGCCATGATTTGGTTGTTTATAGCGCTTGGGTTGTAGGAGCCCCTCCGAAGTCTGTACACACCCTCAGTGAGCGCAGTTACCTACTGAGTGCTAGTGCCGAGTGACGAGTGATTGGGAGGTACGAGTGACTGTGAGGTGCCGAGTGACTGTTACTGAGTGATGGTGAGGTGCTGAGTGACTGATTATGAGTAATGATTTGGCCCGAGGGGCAGTTTATAATGATATTTTGCTGAGCTTTTGATTATGATTCACTTCATTTTTCATACTGAGATTTTTGGGAAGTTTTACTGAGAAACATTTGAAAATATACTTGTTCAAAGGATTTTTACGGAAAATGGTTTTCACACATATGTACTAGATGTATACTTTATATTGGCTCGGTATTTTACCATTTGTGGATCGGTGTTTTGTGATGTGTGTTTCTTATCTTCAGACTTGATTTATTTTCATTACTACTGAGTTGGCATACTTATCATTACTCCTTGCACCTCTGCGTGCAGATCCAGGTACTGGTTCTGAGCAGTAGTCACTTGCGTTCGTTTGGCATCAGCTTTGGGATTTCGAGGTAGCTGTCCAGCGTCCACAGCTTCTCCAGTTCCCTTCCTTCATTTAGTATTTAGTATTTGTTTCTGAGACTCTGTATTATGACATTAGCAGTATTATACTTATTCTTAGATGCTCATGATCAGTTGACTCCAGTTCTGGGGAAGGGTGTAGACTGTTAGTTCATTTACGTTATTTAAAGACTTAGTAAATTTTATACTTGTTATGGAATGTTATTCATGTTTTGGTAAATATCGCTAATAGAAATGGGTAGTTATGTGATAGCGGCTATCCTAGTCCCACGATAGGCACCATCACGACCGTTTAGGATTTGGGGTCGTGACATTTTTTTACCTCTTCGAACTTCAGTTATCAACGTATCCTTAGGGGTCGTTGGGTACGCGGACTATATTATCCCAGGATTATAATCTCATTTGGGAGGTGGGATAAAATATCCCAAGTTTGATGAAACAAAGTGGGATAAGGTAGGATATCCAGGATTAAGTCTGGGATAAAATTTATGTTGTATTTGGTTGGCGGCATAAATAAATTTATACCGCCAACCAAACACAGTATAAATTTAATCCCACATCTTATATCACCTTATCCTGCATACCCAACGACCCCTTAGGGTATAAGTATACCAACAATTTGGTTATTAGTATTTCCTTTGTTGTAAGTTATGTTTTCTTTATAGCCAACTAAATTTTTTCTTTATTTTAATACCATTTATATTAATATTTGTCATATATTTTTATTCTAGCTCCATATCTATTTTATTTTCGAGAAAGAAGAAGATCCCAACTCCCAAACATGGCAAGGGTGGTTGTTAATTCAATGAAATCAAAATAAAAAATGACAACATTCCTTTGGAGATAGTTGCCCAGATACTAGGAATTTGAGCCATTCAAAATTCAAAATACTATATAACAATTTTCTATTGGAAAAATTGGAAAAAATGAGAAATATAAACTGATATTATTGCTTTTACAATAATGTTATGGATTACCACCAAAGGATGTGGTGCTGTGGATGAAATTGTTCTTCCCTTAATCAGAGGTTTCGGATTCGAATCATGGGTATGGAAAAATATTTGGTAAGAAGTATTTTCTCCTGAATGGGACCATACGCTCCACAATTCTGATATAGTCGGATTTCAATACAGATAGCGAAATGTTATGAATTGATCAAGCTATTATCTCGTATGTCTTACACTCTCTATACTTGACATCAGCTTTATTGGATCCAGCATCATGAATAATGTCACAACATTCACATCTATCAATCTGGAAAAAAAAAAAGGAATATAAATAAGAGAATAAATAATTAAATAAAAGAATAGTGGTTAGAATGGAGATTTGTTTGTAACTAGTGGTTTAATTTAGATGGCTATAAATTTACTAATATTCTAATATTAATTTATGAATAACGTCGACATTCATCAATGAAATCCACGCAAAAAATTTGTCGATTTTTGTTCAATAATAAGTTATTTCGCCGTCTGCCTAAAAGCAACTTCTTATTTTATTTTTTTTATCAAATAGAAAGAAATGTGCATATCATAGCAAAATGAAAAGATCTTATTATCAAATTCACATTAATTTTGGATTATTTGCACCAAATGGCCATTTTTATGCCTCTTTAAATCTTGTCCCTCGTTAGTCCAGTGAGCTAAGTTTATGCTTTAAAATAGAGGAATTTTCAGAAATTATTATAGTTCAGTGGTTATTAATTTGTTATAGCTACAATATCTATATTTACTGGCCGTAGCTACAATTTCGTTGCTACCGGGCTGTAATTGATGTATTAACGCGTCTGTTTTATAAATACAGTGAGGTAAAAAAAAAATTGCCTAGTAGTTAGGGATTACAACATATGATTTTTTTTTTGGTTTGGAAGACATTTAGCACACTGGACTAACATGAGACAAATTGATTCCCATGAACAATTCCTCATTAGTTCAGTCGGCTAAATATTAGCTTTAAAAATACTATTGAGAATTTATGAGGAAAAAGAAAAGTAGAAGGAGATATGGAAAGTGAAAGACTTACCTCAACGCGTTTAATTGCCGGTGAATAAACATGAATTTCGGAAACATTCTCTGCAGATAAATTTCCAGCATATAAACAAGCTCCGATCCCTCGAGGCCATGCTCTAATATATGTTGTAAGAATTTCATTTCTTGGAGTTTTCTCAATTGATTTGAAGAAAAATATATGAGGAGCTTCACAGGGATCCAAAGAAGGATTTCTAACATCAAACATATAATGTGGTGGATTAGGACTTTTTTGCCATGTTTTAAATGTTTCAATAGGTCTTTGTATCCAACTTCTAGGCATAATTTTTTCATAAATATGAGCTGAATATCCCCAAGAAATTGAAAATGTCCAATTACTTGATCTTTTGTGGCAAATGGTTTGTTGTAACATTCTTGATTGATCATAATTTGCAGCATTTTGGAGGTGGAAAATTGATTGGGCACGATCCATTGATGGAAAAATTGGATCAACCATGTCAAAATGGTGAAGGGACATTAATAAAGATTTTGGATGAGATGATAGAAATCCAGATATATTTCCACGTAGATCAATCTGCAAGTAATAAATTTCCAAGTATGTATATATATATATTAGTAGTAATAAAGAAGAAAGAAGACAAATACATGTGTATATGCAAGTAATTAATTTTCTGAAAAGTAATTTTTAAATATAATAAGGTGACATTGTTTGAAAAATAATGTACTTTTAGAAAATAGGCCTATGGCAATGCCACAAAAACCGTTGCAACAGATAGGAAAAAGGCTATGTAACGGTTCAAGGTACGTCCCACCAGCTCGCGTGCTAATAGGTCTATTAAACATAATCCGGTATTGGAAGTAGGCTTAAGAACCCCATTAAACATAGATCCGCTTTGATGTACAATATGAATTGAATGCTTAGAAAAAATCTTTGATATAAACTCTTTGTATTACCATAAGGATATAGTAGTCGTGATGTTCCTTCACGGCCGACGTGTTTAGTATGAAGCTGAATGTGAAGGTTTTCAATAATAAGGAAAACCCTTTTCAATCTATTGACGAGACAACTATTTCTATTCTTGAACTTTTGTTCGAAGTTCAAGAGAAAGGAGAGAAACCACTAAGTAATTTCTTCTCATTTTTTTTTTGGTGGGGGGGAGAGGGGGAGGGGGGGAGGGAACATACCTGATGAATACCTTGAAGAGGAGAAAGGTTGACACCAATATCAGCAATGCAAGTCATAGTAGTTTTATCAGCAGCATTCAAATAATTATATCTCTTGAGACAATTAATCATATCTTTTGCCAATGCTTTAGCCAAAGGATAACTCAATATAAATCCAGCACCACCAAAACCTTGATTAAATGAGTACCAATAATTCGATAATATAAACTCCGAGTGTCCACCAAAATAATAATACTTCGTATGATCATATTGTGCAAGAATATCAACCATATTATCTACAAAAAATACTGAATCGTCGTCCCCCATCACTAACCATCTTAAACCTTCATGTTCTTCTCTAAACACCTCCATAATCCCATGAACTAATCTTAAAACAGTTGGATCAACATGTTTTGTTTCTTCAACAAGTTTTGGAACATCATCTGATATTTTATAAGGAGGTGAATTTATTGACCAAGGTAAAAGTTCATCTTTAGGAGGAAAATCTAGTAAAAGATATCCTTTTGTAATATTTGGTCTCCACCAAGATTCAACATAGGATTTTCTATGATGCCATGCTTTTTCTGACCCTAAAAGTCCAAAAACAAGGTGGCTAATATTTGTGGCAATGTTGGTTTGTGCAACATTTGATTGAGAATTAAATGGTGCCCATTTTGATCTAAAAGAAGAGAAAAGTTGAGAAGATGGACAATTAGAGTCACTAAAAAAGATAATAAAGGTTATGTAAAGGATTAAACCACAAATAAGAACTGTTTTTGAAATACTAATCACTTTAGATTTGTCAAATGTAGACATGTTTGAGAGACTATGTAGAGAGAAGAAGAGAGTGGGAAAATAGTGAACTAATGCTAATTTGGTTCTTGATATGAGTTATGAGCAAGGAGTATTTATGTGAAAGTTTTAAATAAATAAGATTTATGTTATATTCACTAGCTGTGTAACCTTTGTCGTGAATTGAGGGTCTATCAGAAACAGCTTCTCTACTCCTACGGAGTAAGGGTAAGGTCTGCGTACACACTATCCTCCCTAGACCCCACTTGTGGGATTACACTGGATCGTTGTCGTTGTTGTCGTTCACTAGCTGTGTAAATTAGTTTTACACAACTAGTACAATTTAACCTATTGTGAAAGGTTACTTGTGTTATTTTACTGAGTTACTAATTTCACTTATTATCAAAAGTTATTTTTAATTATTATTTAGTGAATTAACAACGTAATTTACACTGTCAGTATATAAAGGTTAAACTTAATAAGAAGAGGGTAATTAACCACCATTTTGCCGTACCAACAATACACACTCTTCCTTAGTAGGGAGTGCTTCCCCCGAATGGGGCCCTACGCGGCGCGAATTCGAATATAATCGGGCTCCAATGCGGGTACCGGATACCGGGTAGAAAACCCAAAAAAACAATTAACACTCTTTTTCTTGGAAGCTTATAGTGTGTCTTAATATATTTGTCTTGTTAGCTTTCGACGAACTCTATGATTAAAACTAAGACGAACTTTAATATCTCTAATCCCAACACTCAAAACAATAGAAAAATACATTTGCTAAAAGTTAAATATTGCATCTTGTAGTACTGTAGTTTCTGATGTCAAGCATATTCTTTCCCAAAAATATACTCTCTCCGTCTTAATTTATGCAGCATCGCGAATCTTAAGTCAATTGAATTTCTTTTGATCGCAATTTTCTAATATGTCATTTACATATTTTGAATTATTAATTAGTAAAACTCATAGTACTTTATATAGTTTTAAAATATGTGAAATTGATTTCAAAAAATTTAAAGATTATATGTCCGACAAAATGAAGAAGACGTATTAATCATATTATAACTTCTATATCATAAAATAGTTGATAAGATCATGTGAAAAGGAAAGTGTGTATCGTAATTTTAGCTAGCTCTTAAACGTGTGTATATATATATATATATAAGAATTTACGTTAAGTAGTATTAATCATGTTGCTTTAACTCTAAAAGTCTTAATCAATGAGTAAATAATTCAGTTCAACATGGATTAAAGTAAATCTGGAAAAGCAAATAAGATTAACAAAATGATTAGCTAGGTCAGCATATTCTTTAAAATATACATTTTATAAGTGAAGGTTGCTTTTTAGAGTTACTAGACTCATGTGGCACATCTTCAAATTAAGCAAGTCAACGTTGTTTCTTTAAGCTGGAAATTTCTTGTAATTGAATCTTATTAACTTTTTTTCATAAGACTATCCACCGTGCATAACAAGATAATGATAATTAACAGAGAATTAATCGCTTCAAAAAATACTAATCCTCACATTAGCTGCTTGATTATTAGACTATTAATAACTTAGTCAAAGCGAGTCGGCTAATCCTACTGCCTATGAAACATTAACCCAGTAGTTACGCCAAACACAACTTTGTCCACTTTATAAACCAGTAACTAAATGTCTAGTCAAATTAAATAGTGTAATACGGACTACTGATTTTTTCATTTGGTAAATAGTAATACTGATTAAGTACAAACTAAACAAACTCGTAATCACCTCAAAACAAACAACAACAATAGCAACAAATTCAGTGAAATGCCATAAGTGAAATCAGGAGAGAGTAATGTGTACATAGTCATTACTCCTATCTTGTACAGGTAAAGAGACAAAGAGGTTATTTCCGATAGACCTCCGGCTCAGGACAGCATATTCGAAACAAAAAAGATACAGTAATTGAATGAGTCATGGAAAAGCAAGAAAAAAATAGGAGTACTACTAACACTACCGATAAGTACATGAAAACTCTACTACCTACTAAACTTCGAAACAAAATTTTGGAATTATACCCCACTAAACAAGAAATGGCTCAATTTTCTCATATTCGAAGATTCTACTTTTCGACCACATCTTTGCCAAAGTTCACTATAACAACAAATTCAGTAAAATCTCACAAGTGGAATCTGGAGAGGGTAATATGTACACAGATCTTACCTCTACCTTACGAAGGCCAAAGTTTATTAATTAACATTAAAGATTATAATATAAAGCATAATGAGATTAAACTGCAATAAGTCTCTTCATATTCAGGAAAGCATATCACCACAACGTATCCGAGCACGAAAAAAGCTGTGTGCTTATTATGAATCTGGTTAAATGAAAGTTGCATTCGATTTACAATCAGAATCCAATCCTGTAGTTGGTACTTATCAAGTATCAGAATAGATAGAAAATTTCAAGCAAAACTTAGCAGAAGATATCTCAACCCAGGAACATCATAAGGTCTTCAAACTACGATACAGCCTAAGGAGATGCTAGGTCTATAACTTCTGCTAGAGCGAATCATTTCCCGCTAACCTACTTCACGTCAAATGGTCTAACAAGCAAACATCGACATTTTGGAATTCAAAACCAAGTGAATGCACCTATGACTCAACTTCCTGAGCCTTTTGGATAGGAACTTCGTCGTGAGCCTTTTGAATTCCGATCAAACGAGCATAATCAACCCACCTGTAAACCAATTGTCGAGTTTTTGTTATGCGATTAATGAGTTGAAGGAATATGAGGCATTTGTAATGTTTCTGAAAGGAATGAAGGATCTTACAATAGTGAACCCAAGAATGTGTTGCCTGTTCGCACAGCAAAGCACATTGCACTCAACAGCAACTTGTGTTGGTGTAGCATGGGCTCCAAAATTCGTTGCTCAATTACACCAGCCACTATTTGATATCTGAGAAAGAAGAAATATGCCCATTAAATGTATTGGCAGGGTTGTGGGGATGTAATTGGACTGGGTTGACAATATTAATATCTAGATGTCTAGACTTGATGTTTTCAGACAGATCATCTCTGACAAAACAATAACAGCCCCTCCCGGGATAACAGGCGAGGGGGTGGAAGCCAAATGCCTGCACTGCAGCCCTGGAACACCAAACTGTATTCATTCGAACAATAAGAAATACTCTTTGCATGCAAGCTACATCAGAAAAGCTGTACCGCACCAAGGAAAAGAAGATGATTTCTCTGGATTCCAAGTTTAGAAAGTAAAAGGGTTCGTTGCATGATACTTTACAAAATTGTGACCAGTGACATTCCATTCAGAAAGATGCTTATATTGGAGGAATATCTTTTGGACTAATATATGAAAGAATGTGGAATTATACAAAAATGAAAACAAGTGTTACTGGACTAGAGCTTCTATTTTGCTTCTTAGGACAAGAAAAATTATGATATTTTGAGAAAAGGAAAGTATGAGAAA
Organism: Nicotiana undulata; assembly: GCA_005239495.1. Classification (NCBI taxonomy): domain Eukaryota; kingdom Viridiplantae; phylum Streptophyta; class Magnoliopsida; order Solanales; family Solanaceae; genus Nicotiana; species Nicotiana undulata. The sequence goes on from ML245460.1 coordinate 34,662, forward strand.
AATTATGACATGAGAGTGCAGATCATAAACGATGAAGATCTCAAAATAGCTGAAACACAAATGATTAAGTGATCATACTCATCTAATCACACTCACCGAAGGTTGCTAGAAACTGCCATATAAACACCATAAGCTACACTGGTCGATAGAACAGGCAAAGTCTCCACCTCTTCTGACTTATTAACAGCCTTCTTAGCATTTAGTACTGCATTTGTCACTACTGTGCCAACCTGGTGGAAAAGAAATTAATTTCATTTAGGTACCTCTAGGACCCACATCATTGTGCAAAGAATTTTGTCCAAGAAAGAAAACAATCTTCAACAAAAGGCAAGAAAGAAAATATTAGTGATATGTTTTAAGTCAAGTTAAATAAAAATTCTAATATAGAATCCATAACTCTTTTGAGGATTAATGACAGAAGTTATGCCAAAAACATTAATCGCAGGACAGGGAGGTGATTCAAGTTAAAAAATTGCTCTTTTCCCTTCCAAAAACTTTCAATATTATCTTGGGTCAATGTGATTATCGTGCACAACAACTAAGCTCAGCCTCAGCATAAGGAATGGGCCCCAGGTTGCGTGCTATACAGCCATCCGCATACACTCTTCAAAATTTCTAGCCATTCCGTGGCTTCACGCGAAATCCGCAAATAGTGTTGCCTCTTACTTTTTGCATGAGAAAAGTTTCAGCTTTTCTCGGAGCAATTTTTCCTTGGGAAAAGCTAGCTCAAAATAAAAGTCAAGCATTATATTTCTGGTATTTGTTAATTCCGGTATGATGGCTCAATTGATTCATAGTTGAAATCTTAAAGTCACTATTCACCAGTTATGCAGGAAGAAACCCAGTGCCTTGAGCCCGATAAGAAATCATAGAGCGTATAGTAGGCACAAAATATAGGTACTTTTAGGGCATCAAGAGATGGTCAACCAAAGTTGAGACATTGGACAACAACGAAGAAATTAATTATAGGGGAATGAAACACTAAACACCCTTGTATTCTCTTTCAAAAACCTTTGTTATCAGGAAAGAGCCCAAGAGTGTCGGGGACTTGGAGCGTGTGGTATGTGCCTAGGCTTAGATGATTATGAACCTTTTGCATGCTATATGATAAGAAGTTTCAACAATGAAACCCAAAAGAGAATTTTGCTGGATAGCAAATGCTACTTATGAGGTAAGAAGCCTGGAAGTGCTAGCCACCTCTTTCTACAACTGCCCTACAGCAGACCAACTATGGCAGCTCTTCCTCAACATTGTCAATCTTCAGTGGATTATCCTAAGACTACGGAACAAAAGTTGAAATGTTGGAACAGGCAAGGGACTCAAGGAAAGATAAAATGGTGGAACACAATTACCCCAATCCATATGGTGAATAATATGGAAGGAATGGAACATGGGAGGTTTTCAAGACAGCCAATTCCTTACAAAATCAGCTCAATTGTACAATTGTATACTTTTGTTTTCTTTTGGGGTAAAGAGGAACTAGTAGATGAAGCAGAACTAGTTTTAGACCTCACAGAATCCTTACAAGACTACAGATTGGATTAACTTTGTTTTTGCTCGATATGTACAGCTAGAGCACATCCTTAGTGCTGGAGCAATAAAATTTACCTAACACTTCAAAAAATAATAATGACCTCACAAGCACATCACTAAAAGGATGAATAATGATAGGATCTTTACAGAAAAACAATCGGCACCAACAATGAGTTCATTTGTAATGTAACATATAAGGATAAAGGCAAGACGAAAAAGTCTCAGCACAAACACATCTAAGACGAAAAAGTGAAAAGTTGAACATTACCAGGGAAGAGGCGGTTCCAACAGCGAAAAGTTTACTCCCGTTGCGCTACAAATTTGATTCAATCAAACCCAGTTATTAGTCAATAGTTCATTCTTGAAGTTTTAGTTCCCAAGAATGGGGCATGAAGTAAGACAAGAATTACATACCGCTATTGCACCTAATCTTTGCAATAATGAGTACGATGTTCCAGGCAGGGCCATCTGTATATAATAACAAGTCAAATTTCATTCTTTAACCTTTCTTAACGTACAACCCAGTGTTTATGACCTGAATAAAATTTCAATAGATAAACATTAATGACCTGAAAGGCATTATCTGGGCAGTTGTAGAAGAAATTGGCAATTCGTCCAGCATCAACTGCCATTCGTGGTCGGAGAGAAACAGTAGGAGCAGGAAGATAGACGAGCATGAAATCTGCTATTACGGCCATCACCTATGTAGAACAAAGGTAAAATATTAAAGAATAGAACTGTGCGACCTAGAGCACTGTTTGGTCCATAAGAGTGCATCGTTATCTTCCTCCTTAAAAACAAAAGTTGCACTGAAAGGAATGGATTTCTGCAGCTCAACCGCATTGAGGAAGTGCACCATTTTCCTCAGAAGTACATGTATTGACAAAATGATAAACATTTCCGGATAAACATGTAGAACTTCTTAAAATCTAACCTTCTCACTTACCAAGGATTAACAATACCTTGGAGAGAATCATCGGTGAATGTCCATGAAAATATCAGTTTCTCGTTCACAATGGATAAACAACACCTTGGGGAGAATCATCAATCATTTGCCATTTAAAATCTAAGTTTCTCATTAACCAATGATACATGACATCTTGGAGAGAAACATCAATTAATTGTCCAAGGTAAATGGAAAATGTTTCCGGCAGTGAATTTGATCTTCTTTTTTTTTTTGAAAAGGTAAATGTTTTATTTATAGAAGGTACCACGATGGTACAAGTAGTACAATAACAAAGGGAACAGTGAATTTGATCTACTTTAAAGTAAAGATGAACTTCAGGAAAAAGAATGTTTTTGGAAATACAACATATATGGATAAACGGAAATTGCTCCCGTGAAAGTGACAGCCTCCATGAAAGCTCAATAATTCTCACATCATAAAATCAGAGGAAGCAAAAATAGGTCCGCATGGAAGAAAATCTTGTTTTCTATTAGCATTACAAGCAAAAAAAATCAAATGAAAACAGATGCATATATTAGCAATCAGAAGAAGAAGAACGTACCACATCTGCCACAACAATTTCCAGCTCGTTAAAGAAGTTTTCCCGGCGGCGCTCATACTCAGCAGCAGTCTGGAACAAAGCAGATTAAGTAACAAACAAATATTCGAACTATTTTGACAGCAGGAAAGTAACAGCAATTTGCTGTAGCGCACAGGTGAAAAATGAGTTACCAATTAAAACCACAGAGAAATAATCTCAATTTTCATACATAAACAGATACAGACAACACGAAAATAATCTGCAACAAAGAAGTAACATAACATTATTTTTCTTTTTGTTCGCCAAGAACAGCCAGAGCAGCCTATCATGCTGAACTTTCAAGATCTTTGGGAATGGAGTCCCTGTTAATTGGGGTGATTGGGAACATTTGCAATGAATTTTCCCTATACAGCACAATGGAAAACCATAATGTTGTCGACTCTAAGTTCTTATGGACCCATATGCCCAAAGATATAAAGATGGATCTCTAGCTTAGCCAAGTATGGCGACATTACAAGCCATAGTAATAGAGATAATAAAGTAGACCTACCAATAAAAAAAAATTAAAAATTATAAAGTAGACCTATCCCATACGGAAAGCAATATGTGCGGGATAAAGGTTGGTAAATTATGCACGCCTGAAAGGGAACATGAATCCAAAGAAGAAAATATAGCAGTTGGACTTTAGCAAGCGATCAAGAAAAAAAAGGATTCAGTCAATGAGGATTGCCGTCTAGCAACAACAACAACAAACTCAATGTAGTCCCACAAGTGGGGAATGGGGAGGGTAGAGTGTACGCGGACCTTACCCCTACCTTTAAAAAGGCGGACAGGCTGTTTCTGGTAGACCCTCGGCTCAGAAACAGAGAAGGAAGGGGCAATAACAAGCGAACCAATCTGACAACCAAAGTGAAAATACAAAACTAACACTAAGTAATGCAATCAGAAAACCAAAACAAGGCAACAACAAGTACTAATAGCAATCTAAGGGATAAAACACAAATGACACTAAGTGATGTATCAAAGCTACTTTGATAAACAAGGAAAACACTCGCTACCTAACCCTCTACCCTTTATTCTAAACCTCCACACCTCCTATTCATGGTCAAGTCCTCAGTCAGCTGAAGCAACGCCATATCTTGCCTAATCACCTCTCCCCAATACTTTTTCGCTCTGCCTCTACCTCTTCGTTGGCCCTCCAATACTAGCCTCTCACACCTCCTCACCGAGGCATCAGTGCCTCTCCTCTTAGCATGCCCGAACCATCTAAGTCTCGCCTCTCGCATCTTATCCTCCACAGAGGCCACACCTACCTTGTCTCGGATAACTTCATTTCTAGTTCTATCTAACATGGTATGCCCGCACATCCATCTCAACATCCTCACTTCAGTCACTTTCATCTTTTGTACAACGGAGTTCTTGACTGGACAACATCCCCCCCCCCTACATACAGCATAGTCGGCCTGACCACCGCTCTATAAAACTTACCTTGGTGGCACATTCTTGTCATACAGAACACCGAAAGCAAGTCTCCATTTCATCCATCCCGCTCCAATACGGTGTGTGACATCCTCGTCGATCTCCCTATTCCCTTGTATAACAGACACAAGATACTTGAAACTTTTTCTCCTAGGAATGACTTGTGAATCAAGCCACAGGTCTTCGTCCACTCCTAGAGTCGCGCTACTAAACTTGCAATCCAAGTATTCTATTTTGGTCCTACTCAACTTGAAACCTGTAGGCTCCAGGGTCTGCCTCCAAACCTCTAACCTCTCGTTAACACCACCTCGCGTCTCGTCAATCAGTACAATGTCATTTGCAAATATCATGCACCACGACAGTTCCCCTTGAATGTGTCGCGTCAGCCATGGCAAACAGAAATGGGCTAAGGGTTGACCCCTAATGCAACTCCATCACAACCGGGACGAGTCCTCTCCCACTGTACTCACTCAAGTCTTAGCTTCATCATACATGTCTTGAATATCCCTAATGTATGCAACAGGAACGCCTCGAACCTCCAAACATCTCAACAACACCTCCCTTGGCACTTTATCATAAGCCTTCTCTAAGTCGACGAACACCATATGTATATCCCGCTTCCTCTCCCCATACTGCTCCATCAACCTCCTAACAAGATGAATAGCTTCCGTAGTAGAACGCCCCGGCATAAATCAGAATTGGTACTCTGAAATAGACACAATCCTCCTCACCCTCTGCTCCAATACCCTCTCTCATACTTTCATAGTATGGCTCAGTAGCTTGATACCTTGATAGTTGTTGCAATTTTGGATATCTACAACGGGATCATCGTACTCGATCTCCATACCTCAGACATCTTCTTCGTCCTAAAAATGACATTGAATAGCCCAGTTAGCCATTTCAAGCCCGCCCTACGCATGATCTTCCAAAATTCCACCGGGGTTTCGTATGACCCGGTCGCTCTTCCCCTGCATATCTTACGTATAGCCCTCTTTACCTCCTCAACTTTTATACGCCTACAATAATCAAAGTCCCGACGACTCTCGGATAGTTCTAAGGCACCCAGTACAACGTTCCTATCCCCCTCTTCATTCAAGAATTTATGGAAGTAAGTCTGTCATCTCCTACGAGTAAGTGCTTCATCTAACAACACTCTATCGTCCTCATCCTTGATGCACTTCACTTGGTCCAGATCACGCGCTTTCCTCTCACGCACCTTCGCTAGCATGTACAACTTCTTATCCCCTCCCTTGCCTCCAAGTTCTTCATATAGGCGTTCAAACGCGGCAGTCTTAGCCGCAGTTACTGCTAACTTTGCTTACTTCTAAACCCACTTTATACCACTCCGCCTTCTAGTACTACAGAAAAATAATCCACAACAATGACTTTGGAATTTCCCACTTCTTAAAGCAAAGATGAAGCAGTTGCATGCTTGCACAAGAAAAAGTCCTTTATTGGACATAAAAATTATCGACCATGAGAAACAAGTTTTCCACGACTGCTCCAAATGCTTCTCTGATTAGTCACATGAAACTATATTGGTTAGGCCTTTACGAGTATAATTTCTTTTTCTATGTATTTCTTTTTCCTGTACAGAAGTTGAAGCTCACTTGCAACCAAGGGTGTGGCCTAATGTTCAATGAAGTGGGTTGAGAATCGTGAGGTTTTAGGTTCAAATCTTTGCTTAGGCAAAAACCACTAGGTGATTTCTTCCCATCTATCCAAACCTTGGTGGACAGAATTACTCGATACTTGTATTGGTGGGAGGTAGTAGGTAACAATGAATAAGTCGAGGTGTACGCAAGCTAGCCCGAACACTACAGTTATCAATAAAAAAAGGAAGTTGAAGCTCACTCCGGGCAATCCAATTTTTGCCATATAAGAAGCCCATGAGACAACCTTTGAAATACTCCGCTAAAACATCTCCACCCCGATCCCAACAGTCAAAGACCCTCAAAACTACATCTGGATGAGGGGTCTGTGCAACCAGAGTTCATGGCTATCCAGCTTAAACCCAAATGGGCCCCAGCTTTACAACAAAGAGAAAGGAGAGGTTGAATCCAATACCCTCATTAAATTTCTTCTTACCTGATCAATAAACAGACATGACATTTTACCAAGCATAACGTACATAAAATAGAAGTTAGGAAACCCAATGTTCCATTATAACTAAAGAAAAAATATTCTTACCGTTAGCATGACCACAGAGGATGTTAAGGACTTAAAAGGATTCTTGGAAATCATCTAGAAACTAGATGTTTTGACTATTATTTAAAGAACAAAGATTGAAGAAATGGAAAGAGATAAACAAAGACTTGTAGACTTCCCCTGGTTCAATATATTTTTGAAAGTTGCACAGTAAAGCACAAAGCACTCCCCACTTTTCATCATCTTCCTCTCCCACATGGTAAGCTTACTCCTATTGCCAACAATTCCCGGATAGATCTATTACTCATAAAAAAATATGTTATTTTTAATTTTTTTCTAGTGTAGGATTTCACTTTTCACTCACCCCAAATGCAGTTTAACTAAAGTTTTAACATCAAAATACCATCAAAGTCTTAATATCAAACACAAAACAATGAAGGAAAAAGGCCTATTTTTTAAAAAAATAATCCTCACGTACAACGTTTTTCTTCATAACCCAAGTGAGCTTCAAGAAGAATGCATCCTAATAGTTAAACGAGAGAAAATAAACACATAATATGAGCTCGATAAATCTCCTTTGTTAGTTTATTATTGTTAGTTTAGTAGTCAAATAGGAGTAAATAGCCTTAAACCCTAATCCTATATGTATTAGGAGTAGGACATGTATTATCTATATATAAGGCTCATTGTATCATTGTATTAGGTGAATAAAAATATTTTCCCGTGTATTCTCACATGGTATCAGAGCCACTAGTGAGAAATCCCCGTTGTGCAATTACTAGCGAGTCCGGGCAGTTATCGTGCCTCTTTCCGGTGACTTTCAGGCCATTCTTTTACTAAATCCCTTCTCCGGTGGTATTTTTTTTACGAAAATAACACCACAAGAAGGTGCGGATTCTCAGGCGACCTAACCCCAGAAAACCACCTGGCAGAACCCTAGTCACGCGCCTTCACGCGCCTCCAGACCATCTGACGTCGGCGGCGCGTGAACCATCCTCCGGTCATCTTTTTCGAAAACTCCTTCAGGACAGTCTAACCGTCTACGAAATCCGACCCTACCCATATTGTTTTCGTTCGATTCTGACTACTTTGAGTTTTTCCGGCGACTACACATTCCTTTTCCGGCAGCTACAGTGTTCCCTTCGTCAGTTTCAGGGAATTTCCAATTGGTTCTCTCTATTATTTGGGTATAATTTTATACACCCCTCTTCACTCCAACGATGTCTTTTGGAGTTGATGTTTTCGGGTCTAAAAATCCGGGCTCTGGCAGTTCCGGTATTATGATTACCTCAGAACCTTTAATGGGAGATTCAAACTACTTAGCTTGGGTTTCATCTATCGAGTTGTGGTGTAAAGGTCAAGGTGTTCAAGATCATCTAATCAAGAAGTCTAGCGACGGAGTTGAAAAAGCCAAAGCACACGGGGAGAAGATCGATGGTCAATTATGCAGTATTCTGTGGAGATCTATTGATTCCAAGTTGATGCCTTTGTTTCGTCCATTCCAGACATGTTATTTGGTTTGGGAAAAGGCTCGTACTTTATACACTAATGACATATCTCGTTTCTATGATGTGATATCGCGGATGACAAATTTAAAGAAACATGAATTAGATATGTCTACTTACTTGGGACAAGTACAGGCAGTCATGGAGGAATTTGAGAAGTTGATGCCAGTTTTTGCTAGTGTTGAAAAGCAACAAGAACAACGACAAAAGATGTTTCTAGTTCTTACTCTTGCTGGACTTCCTAATGATCTTGACTCAGTACGCGATCAGATTTTGGCTAGTCCGACTGTCCCCACAGTTGATGGATTATTCTCTCGATTACTTCGCCTTGCTGCAGCACCAAGTCACCTAGTGAGCTCATCACAGACACTTGACTCATTTGTTCTCGTATCCCAATCCCAGTCAGTAGACAATCGGGCATCTCAACCTATGGAGAATAGACAAGGAAGAGGTCGTTTTGGAAGGTCTCGACCCAAGTGCTCTTATTGTCATAAACTTGGACACATTCGTG
>ML245462.1:0-36256 GCA_005239495.1 Nicotiana undulata
AGTAACCTCCTTGGCCCTTCCATGGACCACTGCATCTCGAAGCTCTGCAAGGCATGGATCATCCAACTGTCGAGCCATAATCTCCTCCAACAATGAAGACTGAGCAACTACGTGAGCCAAAGCTCGACGAGGCTCTGAAAGGTCCAACCTCACAAGGTGATTGGCCAAGGACTGAATGTCCAAGGCTAAAGGTCTCTCCTCAACTGCAATGTAGGCTAAGCTACCCATACTCGCCGCCCTCCTGCTCAAAGCATCTGCTACTACATTCGCCTTGCCCGGATGATATAAAATAGTGAGATCATAATCTTTTAACAATTCAAGCCATCTCCGCTGTCTCAAGTTAAGGTCCCTCTGCTTAAGCAAGTACTGCAGGCTGCGGTGGTCAGTATAAACCTCACAAGATACACCATATAGATAATGCCGCCATATCTTCAAAGCATGAACAATCGCTGCCAACTCCAAATCGTGCACAGGGTAATTCTTTTCATGAACCTTCAGCTGTCGCGAAGCATAAGCAATAACCCTGCCATCCTGCATCAGCACAAACCCCAACCCGACGCGTGAAGCGTCGCAATACACGGTATACATCCCAGAACCGGAAGGCAATGACAGAACTGGTGCTGAGGTCAAAGCTGATTTAAGCTTCTGAAAGCTCGCCTCACACTTGTCGGACCACCGAAACGGGACATTCTTCTGAGTCAATCTTGTTAGTGGGGCTGCAATAGAAGAGAACCCCTTCACGAATCGGCGATAATAGCCTGCTAGGCCCAAGAAACTCCTGATCTCTGTAGTTGAAGTAGGACGCGGCCAACTCCGAACCGCCTCAATCTTCTGAGGATCAACCTTGATACCTTCCCCAGATACTACATGCCCCAAAAATGCCACGGAATCTAACCAAAACTCACACTTGGAGAACTTAGCATACAATTTCTGTTCCCGCAAGGTCTGGAGCACAACTCTAAAGTGCTGCTCATGCTCACCCAGGCTCCGCGAATAAATCAAGATGTCGTCAATGAAGACGATGACGAAGGAATCAATATATGGCCTGAATACCCTATTCATCAAGTCCATGAAGGCTGCTGGGGCATTGGTTAAACCAAAGGACATCACCAGGAACTCATAATGGCCATACCTGGAACGAAATGCAGTCTTCAGAACATCTGAAGCCCGAATCCTCAGCTGATGATAACCCGATCTCAAGTCAACCTTAGAAAACACATGAGCACCCTGTAACTGATCAAACAAATCATCAATGCGCGGCAGAGGATACTTATTCTTAATGGTAACCTTATTCAGCTGGCGGTAGTCAATGCACATCCGCATAAACCCATCCTTCTCCTTCACAAATAAGACTGGAGCACCCCACGACGACACACTCGGCTTGATGAACCCTTTCGACAACAACTCCTCAAGTTGCTCCTTCAGCTCCTTAGGAGCCATACGATAGGGGGGGATTGAAATAGGCTGAGTATCTGGAGCCAAATCAATATAGAAGTCAATATCTCGATCTGGAGGCATGCCTGGAAGATCCGAAGGAAACACATCCGGGAACTCTCGAACAATAGGCACTGAATCAATGGTAAGAGACTCGGCAGTGGTGTCCCACACATAATCAAGGTAGGACAAACGACCCTTCTCGACCATATGCCGAGCCTTTATGAAGGAAATAACCCGGCTGGAGGCACTAACTGAAGAACCTCTCCATTCTAGTCTAGGCGACTCAGGCATGGCTAAAGTGACTGTCTTTGCATGGCAATCTAACACAGCATGATAAGGAGATAGCCAATCCATGCCTACGATAACCTCAAAATCAATCATATCCAGCAATAAAAGGTTTGCTCTGGTGTCGAGACCGCAGAAAGTGACCACACAAGACCAGTAGACCCGGTCTACCACCACAGAATCGCCCACAGGAGTGGACACATATATAGGAGAACACAAGGGCTCACGAGGGACATCCAGAAAATGAGCAAATAGTACAAATACATATTAATACGTGGATCCTAGATCAAATAGTACCGAAGCTTCCCTTCCACATACGAAGATAATACCTGTGATCACGGCGTCTGAGGCCACTGCATCTGATCTGGCCGGAATGGCATAAAATCTGGCTGAGGCTCCTGAAGACTGAACTCCCCCAGAGTCAACAGGAACTAACTGACCTCCTCCTGACTGGACTCCCCCTCTTGGACGACCCCTGCCGACCTGTCCCCCACCTCGGGGCGGCCGGACTGCTGGTGCTGAACTCCTAGGCTGATAACTCTACTGCACTGCCTTGCCCCGATACCTGGGACAAAACCTCCACATATGACCCGGCTCCCCACACTCGTAACAACCTCCTGGTGCTACAGCCCGCTGCCCGAAAGAGGAAGAACCCTGAATAGCTGGAGGGCGGTGTGAACCCTCTGGTAAGGCACTGAAATAGGAGCTAGAGGAACTCTAATGACTGGAATAGCTGCTGGGTGCACCCTGGGTGGCTGGGGGAAGATAAGAACGCTCTGGCATAGCGCCGAGCTGAGGCCTCGTTGCAATACCCTTGGGAGGTAGTGGAGGTGCTGAATATGAAGGCCTACTGAACTGGCCGCCTCCGAACTGACCTCTACCCCTAGCTGGAGCACCCCTAAAGTCACCTGTGATCCTGGCCCTCTTGTCCTACTGACCTGGCTTACCTTGCTCCCTGCTCCTCATACGGTAACCCTCAATCCGTTGAGCTATCTCGACTACAAGTTGATATGGGGTACCCATCTCTACCTCTCTGGCCATAGAGGCCCTAATACCTGGATGCAAGCCTGCCACAAACCGCCGCACCCTCTCGGCATCAGTAGGCAATATCATAAGGGCATGGCGAGACAACTCGGAAAATCTAGCCTCATAATCAGTCACTGACATCTGCCCCTGCTCTAGTCGCTCAAACTGACCCCGTAGCTCCTCCCTCTCAGAAGGTGGAATGTATCTGTCTAGAAATAGCTGAGCGAACTGATCCCAAGTGACAGGAGGAGAATCTGCTGGCCTGCTGAGAATATATGATTGCCACCACCTGCGAGCTCTGCCCTCTAACTGAAATGTGGTGAAATCCACTCCACGGGACTCCAAAATTCTAATGTTGTGCAGTCTGTCCCTGTACCTATCAATAAAATCCTGAGCATCCTCTCCCCGCTCACCCCCGAAGACTGGAGGGTGAAGTCGGGTCCACCTATCCAACATCTTCTGCTGGTCACCCTCTGCAACTGGCTTGGGCTCTGGGGCTGCTACTACGGGCTGAACCCCTCCCACGAGCGGTTTGCCCGGGGTATGACGTGCTGCTGTTGCCTGACCTATGGCCTGAGTAGTAGGGGTCTGGACTCCCCCTCTCGCCTGAGAAGTGGTAGGGTCGGCTGGAAATAAACCAGCCTGAGACATAGTATCCATGAATCTCAGCATACGGCCCATGACCTCCTGGAAGCCTGGCCCCGTCATGAAATCCATTGGAGCAGGTGCTACTGGAGGCACCTCCTCCTACTCCTCTATAATAGGGTCCTCTGGTGGTGCCCCTGGCGTAGCTCTGGGACGTCCTCATCCCCTGCCTCGAGCAGGTGCTCTACCCCTTCCCCTACCCTGACCTTGGGCAGCCGGGGCAGCGGCCTCTCCCGGACCAGGAACATGGGATGCACGCGTCCTCACCATCTGCGAGAGAATGGAAGAATAATTTGAGTACATCATAGATTGCCTGACAGGATATGAATAAAGGGAAGTTTCCTAACACCCCATAGCTTCCTGAAGATAAGTACAGACATCTCCGTACCGATCCGCAAGACTCTACTGGGCCTGCCCATGACTCGTGAGACTTACGTGAACCTAGTGCTCTGATACCACGTTGTCACGACCCAAAATCCCAATCCGAGTTGTGATGGCGCCCAACGACGGGGTTAGGCAAGCCAACAGTAATTACACCAAGTGATACCTTTCCCATCTAGCTAAACAGTCAAAGATTCCCAATTTATAACGACAAACATGATACTAGCCTTGAGCGGAAGTGAAATCCTAGTAGATACAGACCGAAATAAAATGCACACATAGATATACATCCAAAAACCCCAAAATATAAATATACACTACGCGGGTGTGCCAGGAACTAGAGTCACGAGTGTCATGGGAAACTACTGAATATACAATGACTACAATATATACAGAGTCTCCGTCTGAATGAAGTGAGCGGAGAAATATAACAAAAGAGCTCCAGGGTGCTGCTAGGAAGTCGCCGAGAAAGCAGCTCACCGAGAAGTATGACCACGCTATTAATATCTAGCACCGACCTGATAGTCAGACGTGCCAGCCTCCGGATCTGTACAGTCAAGTACAGAAAAGAAAAGAAAGTGCAGCATGAGTACATATTAAATAAATATGTACCCAGTGAGTATCCCGCCTAAACTCGAAGAAGTAGTGACGAGAGGTCCACTCGATACTCACTAGGGTCCAGCAGTAAATAACGTATGATAAAATATGATGAAATATGGTAGGCATGTCAGGGAAAAATAAGCAACAAGTACACGTACTGAGAACAGAAAAATCCAAACAGTTACTGAACTTAAACAATAAAGCACTTTCAAAAGTAAGACCACCAAATGAAACAATAATCACCAATTCTTAGATCCGCCGTGGCGTACGGCCCACTCCCATAAGGTACTTTTCTACACTCGCCGTGGCGTACAGCCCGATACCATATGTTCCACAGTTTCTTTTCAATTCCGCCGTGGCGTACGGCCCGCTCCCATATATTTCATAATTTCAGTTCATTTCCACCGTGGCAGATGGCCTGCTCCCATATATTTCATAATTTCATTGAACCTTAGAAGAACAACACGTTGCAAAACGTAATTTCGTAGTAAATATAGCATTACAATAAATATGAGCATTTCAACAAAAAGAAACATATCTAGGGCATGCAAGAAAAACATACCAGGCATGATATGGGCCTAACTACCCAGACATAACAATAATAGCCGCTACGTACGGACTCTCGTCACTTGGTGCGTACGTAGCCCCCAAACAAGTTAAACATAGCATATACATCACCTATGGGGACAATTCCCTCTTACAAGGTTAGAAAGGAGACTCACCTCGTGTCGAATCTACCCCTCGGACCACAATTGCGCCCGAAACTCCGAACTCTATACCCGAGGACTCGCAACTAGTCAAAAGGTATACAACAACATCAATGCATGTACAATGTGATAACTTATCCTAGTTATTCAATAAAATTGCTATTCTTGAAGAATTCTCAATTTCCAACCCCGGCCTCTCATGGTCAAATTCGGGAAATTTTCGAAGGAATGAATTACACGAAGCCTAAGGATCGTAATTACATAATTCATTTAGGAATTTATGGCTAAAATTGAAGTTTCACTATTTTCCCAAAACCCCACGTTCTTCTATCAATTCTTATGAATTTTAAGATAATTGGAAGAGGATTTTATTTTAATTTGATGTTAAAAGTCATGAAAACGGACTAGAAATCACTTACCTTGATGAGTTTGAACTTGGGAAGTCTTTTCCCTAGCTTGGAGGAGCTCTAATGGAGGTTGGGTATTGAATAATGAAGAAGAATCCCGTAATTGGACATTTAAGTACTGCCCAGGAAAACCTTTACTGCGATCGCGACAAGTGGCCAGACCTCTGCGATTGCGACAGAGGTCCTGCGATCGCGAAGCATAACTGGAAAGACCTCTGCGATCGCGGCATGGGGTCCTGCGATCGCGAAGAACAAACTCACCCGGCCCAGACGCGACTCAATGCGATCGCAAGAAACGGGCTGCGATCGTGAAGGTGTGGAACCCAGACCTCTGCGATCGCAAAGGGGAAGCTGNGGGCTGCGATCGTGAAGGTGTGGAACCCATACCTCTGCGATCGCAAAGGTAAAGCTGCGATCGCATAGAGCAATCAACAGCCCAGAAAAAATCCTCCTCCGCGATCGCAACCCACCTTCTGCGATCGCAGAGAAGGAAACCAGATAGCAGAAATTTCTGGTTTTCCAACTTAGCTCCCGGGGGTCTAAAACACCCCCGAGCCCCTCGGGACCCCGTCCAAAAGTACCAGCAAGTCTGTATTCGTGATACGGACTCGCTCGAACTTCCGGAACATGGAAAACAACAATGGAACTCGAAATCAAACCCCAAAACCAAATTAATCAAACTTAAGAACTTTGAAATTTTAGAATTCACTTCAACGCGACGAACCGGCCTAAACTACTCGGAATGACTTCAAATTTTGCAGACAAGTTATAAATGACACAACGGAACTATTCTCGGTCTTGGAATTTGAATCGGACCTCTGGAACATAAAATCACCTTTCAAGCCAAATTTCAAATTCTTTAAAAACCTCAAAACTTCATTAACTCCAATTTTCCTCATTTTGATCTGAAACCAATAAAATTAAGTTCGTTTCTTACCAAATTTCACAGATAGCTTGAATAACACATATTAAACCTGCTCTGGGCTCCGAAATCATAATACGGGCCTGGCAGCACGGATTTCACATCAAGGTTCATTATCATAAGCCTTTGATATTTTCATAAAACAATTTTATTCAAAAATTCATTTCTCGGACTTGGGTCCTCGGAATTTGATTCCGGTCATACGCCCAAGTCCCATATTTTCCTACGGACCCTCCGGGACCGTCGGATCACAGATCCGGGTTCGTTTACCAGAAATATTGACCAAAGTCAACTTTATTAAATTAATTACCAAAATTTAACTCTTAAGTCAAGATTTCACATAAAGGCTTCCCGGCTTCCCGGCTCCGCGCCCGGGCTACGCACGCACATCGAGGTGAGATTAATGGAGGCTTTCGAGCCTCAAAACAAAGTCCAAATTAGATGCACACAAGATGACCCCTTTTTGGGTCATCACAAGTAACAAGTATCCATTGCCTCGTATTAATAACTTCTTTCATCAGCTTCAGGGTGCTAGGTTGTTTCTGAAGATTGACCTGAGATCGGGGTATAGTTGAAGATCAGGGCTTTGGACATTCCTAACAAGACTTTCAAAACTCGCTATGGGCATTATGAGTTTTTTCTAGATAACTTTTGGTTTGACTAAATCCCTAGCAACCTTCATGCATTTGATGAATAATGTGTTCTAACTAACTTGGATTCTTTTTTCATTGTGTTCATTGAAGATCTTGGTGTATTCCGGTAGTGCTGAGGAGCACGAGCAACATTTGAGGACTGAGCTTCATGTTTTGAGGGAGAAGAAGTTGTATGCTAAGTTCTCCAAGTGTGTGTTTTGGATGGACTCGCTGGAATTCTTAGTCCACGTTGTATCTAGTGATCGGATTAAGGGTGATCCAAAGAAGATTGAAGCAGTTTAGAGTTGGCCCATACCTTCTACCATTACTAAGATCAAGAGTGACTTAGGTTTGGTTGGATATTACCTCCATTTTATAGAGGGTTTTTCATCTATTGCAACCTTATTTACTCGCTTGACCCTGAAGAGAGCTCTCCTTAGGTTGTCAGATGGGTGTGAGGAGAGCTTTCAAAAGCTATAGATGGCATTGACTATGACTCTACTTTTAGTATTGCCCTCGGGATTAGGGTCGTACATAGTCTATTGTGATTCTTCAAGGGTTGGCCTTGGATGTGTGTTGATGCAGGATGGTAGGATGATTTCCTTTCCATCGCGCTAGTTTAAGTCCTATCACAAGACCTATCTGGTGTATTATTTAGAGTTAGCAGCTATTGTGCATGTGCTTAAGATTAGGAGGCATTACTTATATAGAGTGTCTTGTGAGGTGTATACGGATCATCGGAATCTCCACCATCTGTTTAAATAAAAAGATTTGAATTTGAGGCAGGGAAGATGGTGGGAGCTATTGAAGGATTATGATACCATACTCTTTGTCATTTAGTGAAGGCTAAAGTGGTAGCAGACACCTTGAGTAGAAAGGAAGAGAGCATGGGGAGTTCGACATTCATTCCACTTATGGAGAGACCGTTAACTATGGATGTTGAGACGTTGCCCAAACAATTTGTGAGGTTTGATATTTCAGAGCTTAGCAAGGTTCTTGCTTGTGTCACAATCATCATTGTTTGATCACATTAAGGCTCGCCAATATAATGATCCCCACTTGCTTGTCCTTAAGGACACGGTACAACAAGGTAGTTCTAAGGAGGTGACTATAAGTAATGATGGAGTATTGAGGCTTTAGGGTCGGATTTGTGTTTCTAAGATGAATTTTTTGAGGGATTTGATTCTTGATAAGGCTCACAGTCGTGGTATGTTATATACCTAGGTTCTACAAAGATGTATCGTGATTTGAGGGAGAATTATTGGTGTCGGAGAATGAAGAAGGACATTGTTGGGCGTGTTCTGTGGTGTTAGAATTGTCAGCACGTCAAGTATTAGCATCATAGACCGGATGGTTTGCTTCAGAGGTTAGATATACCAAAGTGGAAGCGGGAACATATCACTATGGATCTTGTGTTAAGGTTTCCATTGACATTAAGGATATTTGATGTTGTGTGGGTCATTTGGACAGACTGACCAAGTCTACACATATCCTTTCGGTCTTGACTTCCAACACTTCTGAGAAACTGGCTCGGATTTATCTTAGAGAGATTGTTCACCTGCATTGGGTGCATATGTCTATAATCTCAGATCAAGCCACTCAGTTTAAATCCCATTTTTGGAGAGCTCTGCAGCGTGAGTTGGGAACACAGGTGCAGTTAAGTACTATATTTCACCCTCAGATGGACATGCACTCCGAGGGGACCATTCAGATCTTGGAGGACATATTGAGAGCCATCGTTATTGATTTTAGGGGTCAGTGGGACCTGTATCTACCATTACCAAAGTTCCTACAAAAACAACTACAAGTCTATTATCCATAATGGCTCCATATGAGGCCTTATATAGGAGGTGATGTCGTTCTCCGATTGGTTGGTTTGATAATTTAGAGGCGAAGTTATTGGGCACTAATTTGGTTCGTGATTCTCGGGAGACGGTGAAGCTAATTAAGTAGCGGCTTCGCGATGTAGCTTCCATGGAGGGTGAGAGGGTTCTTCTTATAGTTTTGCCTATCAAGGGCGTAATGAGGTTTAGGAAGAAGGTCAAGTTTAAACCTTGATTCATTGGTCCATTTGATGTTTTGGAGACAGTATGTGTGGTGGCTTACATGCTTGCTTTGCCACCCAGCTTGTCGGGAGTTCATCCGGTCTTCCATCTTTCCATGCTTCGAAAGTATCATTAGGATCATTCACATGTGCTAGATTTTAGTTTGATGCAGATGAATGAGAACTTGGCTTATAACAAGGAACCAATGGCCATTTTTGATAGGCATGTTTGGAAGTTGAGATTGAAGGATATTGCATAGGTGAAGGTTCAGTGGAGAGGTCCATCGGTCGAGAAAGCAACTTGGGAGACCGAGCATGAAATGCAGAGCTGATATCCTCATCTTTTTGGAATTACATGTATGTTTCTAAACTCATTCGAGAATTCGATTTTGTGGTTCCGAGGGTTTTTTGGCTCTATTTGCTGAAAGTTTTCAATTTGTAGGATATTAGAGTCGGATTGTTATTCTGGAAATTGGTATAGGTTTGTTATGTAATTTGGGATTTGTGTGTAAAATTTGGTTGGAATCCGGATTAGTTAGGCTTGATTCGGGTGCTTGGTTACAAGTTAGAAGTTCTTTATTTTAAGAGAGTGATTTTGATCGTCGATTCTTGGTTTTGATGTTATTCATGGTGTTTTGAGCCCTTGGATAAGTTTGGACAAGGTATTGGGACTTGTTGTTATGATTGGATGAGGTTTCAAAGGGCACGGGTGTGTTTCGGGGTCGTTTCGAACTATTTTCCCCTTATTTTGGGCCGCTGGATTCATGGTGCAGAGGTGCTTCTTCGCAATCGCGTAGGGAACCTCGCGATCGTGGAGTGGGAAAGGTTGGGTAATATTCACTCTTTGCCCTTGCGAGAGTAAGTGACACATTTTCGGAGAGTCTGGACCCAGTGCTTTGCGTTCACATGGGAGGAGCGTGATTGCGGAAGCTTTTTAAGAGGGAAACCCCTAGTATTTGACTTGATTGCAATGTGTTTAAGGTATTGGGAGTGGTGTATATATTTGGTGGCAAGCGTATATACACTTACCGAGTTTATATCATAATTGGGGTAGAATTGGAGTATTTTATGCCTTAATTGGCCATATTCTCATTTGATTCATGATTTGTGTGGCTTATGTGACTATATTTGCTCTCTTATTTGTGTTATAAATCATTCCTCGGTTTATGGTTATTTACGAAGGCATGAGAACTTATCCTTAATATGTTGAACTACTTAAATTAGCATAGGGGATGGAACAAAACTCTTACGTCTTGCTTTTAATATGTGGCTATTACTCTCTCTATCTCTATCTGTCTCTGTCTCTCTCTCCCTCTCTCTTTTCATCTTACTAGTAACATCTCTTTCTCTCATAAATTTTCTGACCGTCGACAGCTATATCACTAAAAAAATCAGGTAAGTCCTCTCCCACATTTCTCTCTCTCTCTCTCTTTTCTTTACCTCTAGTTCTCGTGATCTTCTTTCCCTTTTCTTTTTTTCTCTCTTCCCGAATCTCTCTCCCCTCTTTCTGTTTATCTCTCTCTCTATTCCCTTCTATTGTTCCCACCTATTTCCTCTTCGCTTCTCTCCCCACACCGCCTTTGCCATAACAGCAGAGGCCACCTTTTCTTCTTTTTCATTTTTTCTTGTGATTAGATGTACCGCCAACGCCTCTATAAAAAAACCATCGGATACCGACCCAGATCTGAGGTTGCGGCATCACTTACTCTTTTTCTTTCTTTCACTTTTTTTCCTTTTCTCCCCCTTTCTAGTTTACAAGTATTCACTTTTCGACGTCACCATAACAGAGCGTGAGATGCACGTGTCGGCGAGAAGTCGGATTCAGATGTGGCAATGACGACGTGTGGAGAATGTGAACTGCTGGAAATTGACAAAGGTTACTGCTGCAACACCGCCTTGACATTCGCGATAATTCATTCGGGTTCTACACTATCGAGAGTTGGTACGTCTTGTATCATCATTGAATATATATGTCTTACTTGTTGTTAACTAACTAATGTTCGATAGCTAAAGCGTAATTCTTGATTGTCTACATGTTCTTTCAATTGGTGCAGCTACCTGAAAATTTCTCTTGCTATTAATTGTTTAGTGATTTCTAGTCTTTAATTTCGATTCCTGTTTTCAGTTTGGTTGGCCTGCTTCTATCTTTATCTTTAACATTAGTCTAGTTCTTTCTTGTCTATTTTTCTTATATGATTCATAACTAGTCAATAAAGTTTTATGTGTTATACCTTATGGTTTTAGTGTAATTCTTTTCCTATTTAAGCGATAGAACTAACTTAAGTTTCCTTAGATTATAGTGGTTGGTGTGAGTGATAGTAGAATAAGGTCGTGTCCTCGGGAGGGGAAGAGGGCGGGAGGCTAAGGTGGAAAGGGAGCCTCTAGGCTGAGAGTTGGGTCCTACACATAGCTAATTTGACGGGGAAGTTGATAGAGTTAGCGAAGATTCTCCAGAAAAGGAAGATCAACATAGCTTGTGTCCAAGAGACTAGATGGGTGGGTACTAAGGCTCGAGATGCATATGTGTTTAAACTGTGATACTCATGTGCCGAGGCGGGTAAACGGGGTAGGTATGTTGGTTGAGAGGTAACTTAGAGAGATATTGGTAGAAGTTAGGAGGGTGAACGACGGGATGATGGCTATTAATCTTGTTGAGGGAGGGTTTACTTTAAACATAATTAGTGCTTACACACCTCAAGCAGGTTTGGGCGAGGAGCTAATGAGGCAACTCTGGGAAGGGTTTGATGGGTTGGTCCATTGCATTCCATGCACCAAGAAGCTTATCATAGGAGGAGATTCCATTGGCCACATCGGTACAACTTCTGGGGGTTATGGCGGTGTGCATGACGGCTTCGATTTTGGAGATAGAAATGGAGGAGGAACTTCGTTGTTGGATTGTGCTAAATGTTTTGATTTGGTGATTGCTAAATCATGTTTCCCCAAGAGGAGGAACACCTGGTCACTTTCTAGAGTATGTTGGCCAAGACCCAAATTGATTATCTATTCTTCTAGAAGTGTGATAGAGGTCTATGCATGAATCGCAAGGTTACACCAGTGAGAATCTAACGACTCACCATAGATTAATGGTGATGGACTTAGAGACCTTGAGGAAGAGGAATAAGAGGGTTATGTATGGTCAGCCTAGGATCATATAGGGTGCCTTGACTAATGACAAAGTGCAAGAGTTGGGGGAGAAGTTGTTGGCTATGGGGTCCTAGAGGAGCAAGGGGGACACGAGCTATATATGGACCATAATAGTGGATTGTATTAGAGTAACTGCGAGAGAGGTTTTAGGGGTCTCAAAGGGTTTCTCTGGCGGCCACAAAGGTTACTGGTGGTAAAGTGAGAAGGTAGAAGAAAAAGTGGAAGCAATAAAGAAGCATATTTGAAGCTAGTAGAGAGCACAAACGAGGAGGAGAAGAGGACGAACACGGAGTGGTATAGGAGGGATAAGAAGGAGGTGAATTTAGCTATTACAACACCTAAGATTAATGTGTTTGGTTGTTTGTATGAAGAGATTGGGACCAACGACGGGGACAAGAAGTTGTTCAGATTAGCCAAGGTGAAAGAGTGGAAGGCCCATTATTTGGATCAAGTTAAGTGCATCAAATATTAGGAAGGAAACGTTTTGATGGAAGAGGCTCAGATTAGGTGAAGATGAAAGACATACTTTGATAAACTCTTGCATGAAGAGGGTGATAGGAACATTGTGCTGGGCTATTTGAAAAACTCCGAGATTCATCAATATTTTGGGTAATGTATGCGCATAAGAGTAGAGGAGGTCGAGAAGGCTATGCGTAAGAAGAATAGGGGTAGAACAACTGAGCCAGACAAAATCCTTGTGGAATTTCGGAAGGATACGGGTAGGGAAGGTTTTGAGTGGCTCACTAGGTTGTTTAACGTTATTTTAGGATGAAGAAGATGCCCGAATACTGGAGGTGGAGTACGATGATTCCAATACAATAACAAAAGTGATATCCAAAATTGCAATAATTATGGGGAATCAAGCTGCTCAGCCATACGATGAAATTTTTGGGAGAGGGTGGTTGAAATCAGGGTGACGACAAGTGTATCTATTTCTGAGAACCAGTTCAGTTTCATGTCGGGTCGTTCGACTATAGAATTCATTCACCTCGTGAGGATATTGGTGGAGCAGTATAGGAAAATTATGAAGGACTTGCATATGGTGTTCATTGACCTAGAGAAAGAAAACGACAAAGTCCCGAGAGAGGTCCTATGGAGATGCTTGGAGGACAAAGGGGTCTTGGTAGCCTATATTAGGGTGATAAGGACATGTGTGATGGAGTTAAGACCCGAGTAAGGATAGCGGGAGCAGACTCAAAACACTTCATGGTTGTGATGGGGTTTCACTTAGCATCTATTGCCTATCAACTAGTATTAAACTAAATCACATACATTTAGAACCACAAATCAAATTTTATTGTAATTACCATTTACAAGGTAAACGGTTTGGCACTCACCGTGGGGTTAAAAATAATAGTGCTGGTTGTTTTAGTGCTAGTTTACTAAAAATCACAAGTTATTCTTCACACTTTTTCTTGTCCAAGAATCATTGATTTCAGGTCAAAATGTCTAACTCAGTGAATGCACATGAAAACAACAGCCCTGAGGATCACAGAGAGAATGGTGTAGCTGTTTTAGGCACTGGTGTACCACCACAAAACCCTGAGGACGCACCCAACCCGATACCAGTGGATGTGGGCTCACGCAACGCCCAACATGTTGATATTAGCTCCCGCATTGATGCAGGCATACACCGAGAAAACGAATAGGAGGTTCTGAAGACTCCAGATCGCGAATGAAGAGAGGTTAGCCTTCACGTCATTTTTGAAATGTTGCAGGCACAACAGTTGGCAATTTCTCAGTTGCAAAGCCATAAAAAAAACTCCAAGTACAGCAACACTGGGAACGACTTCTCGAGTCGAACCGGCACCGGAGAGGTCGAGTGATAATGGATCAGCAGCCGACCCCGCCATCATAAAGATGCTCGAGGACCTCGTGAAGAGGATCGAATCAGGCAAAAAAAAGATAGAAGCTAATGACAAAAAGGTGGAGACCTACAATTCAAGGGTCGACCAGATCCCAGGAGCACCCCAAATTCTGAAGGGTGTAGACTCAAAGAAATTTGTGCAAAGGCCGTTCCCATCAAGTGCGGCTCCGAAGCCCATCTTGAAGAAATTCAGAATGCCCGACCTCCCGAAGTATAACGGGACCTCAGACCCCAACGAGCAGATCACTGCCTACACCTGTGCCGTAAAGGGAAATGAGTAGAAGGAGGACAAGATTGAGTCTGTCCTGTTGAAAAACTTCGGAGAAGCATTATCAAAGGGGGCTATGATGTGGTATCACAACTTAACCCCAAATTCAATAGACTCGTTTGCCATGCTGGAAGACTCTTTCATGAAGGCACATGTTGGTGCCATCAAGGTTGCAACTAGGAAGTCCGACGTCTTCAAAATAAAGCAGAGAGAAAGTGAGATGTTGTGGGAATTCGTATCTCGCTTTCAGATGGAGAGAATGGAATTGCCACCGGTCTCCGATGACTGGGCAGTGCAAGCCTTCACTCAAGGCTTGAATGAGTGAAGCTCAATAGTTTCAAAACAATTAAGGCAGAATTTGGTCGAGTTCCCCGCCGTCACCTGGGCGGATGTCCACAACCGATATCAGTCAAAGATTAGGGTCGAGGACGACCAATTAGGGGGCCCCTCGGGTTCAGTATATCCTGACAAGCTCCTGGGAAAGTAACCAAGGCCAAACAAGAGAAGGTATCAACCATACACTAAGGATTGAAGAAACGCCCCGAGGCGCAACATACCTCGGAACGACCGACGAACAGATCGAGGTCAGAATCCTCGGGGACTCGTGAGCAGAGTTGGTTTTGACAGATACACAGGACCGGCAGAGGCACCCCGACTATCAGAGTACAACTTCAATGTTGATGTTTCAGACATCGTGTCAGCCATAAGAAAAATCAAAGACATCAGATGGCCAAAACGCATACTATCAGATCCATCACAAAGGAACCATAACCTGGTGTGCGAATTTTACGGCTTATACGGTCATAGGACAGAAGATTGCAGATAGCTCCGGGAGGAAGTAGCCCAACTAGTCAACAAAGGGCACCTCGGAGAGTTCCTCCACGACCGAGCCAAAAACTAATTCCGGGAAAGAGAGGCGAACATGAAAAGTGAAACAAAAGAGCCACAACATATCATCCACATGATCATGGGAGGAATCGACAACCCCTAAGAACCCACTATCAAACGAACAAGATATACATCACTAGGGAAAAGCAAACTCGAGGTTACATACCGGAAGACGCTCTCACATTCAGCGATGAGGACATTGAGACCCTGTCTCAGCCCCACAACGACGCATTGGTAATTGCTTTTCTTGTGAATACATTTCAAATTAAACGTGTGCTCGTGGATCCAAGTAGCTCGGCCAACATAATTAGGTCGAGGGTGTTGGAGCAGCTTGGACTACTAGACCGAATCGTGCCCGCCTTTCGAGTCCTCAACGGATTCAACATGGCGAGCGAAACCACGAAAGGGGAGATCACCCTCCCGGTCAACGTGGCCGGCACAACCCAAAATACCAAGTTTCACGTCATCTACAGAGACATGAGGTATAATTCCTTGCTAGGGAGGCCGTGGATACACTGCATAAGGGCAGAACCGTCAACCCTCCATCAAATGACGAAATTTCCATCAAAGGACGAAATACAAATAGTATACGGGGAGCAACATGCAGCAAGAGAGATGTTCGCGGTGCACGATGTGGCACCGGAATCAACACCTTCCACATCGAATGAGCCAAAGGACAAGCAAACACTCAAGTAACAATCACAAGCTACATCCTCGGCTACGCCCGAAAGAACTCCTAAAGGACCATATTGTGTCCTCGGAACAAGGAGTGGAAGCATATCGAGGCTCAAACGCCATCACTGCTAAGGTATAACCCTCTCCTTTTTCATTTGCATTTTCTACTAACCTATCTGCAGATATCAAACTGAAAGATTTGAAGCACCTTCCATCTTAGAAACCTTAGGTTTTAAAGCACGCGTTGCACTCTTTTTCCCTAAGATCTGATTTTATCCCAAATGGGTTTTACCGACGAGGTTTTTAGCGAGGCAACATCTATATTCTACCTAAGGAGGACTCAAAAAGTATTAAAGGTTTCTCTTTAGTCAAACTCAAATACTAGGGGGCATCCCCCCGGGAGATCACCTCCTTAGAGAAGTCAAAATGAGCCAAAGAGGGTCTCGATAAGAGATTAATGTATCGGGCCAAACGGTCAAATGAGTCGTGTCCGCATAGAATGATCGAACCTTCGACGACGAGAACTATGTATACTTGTACCAAGTAATCAAAGGAGTATCTCTTACCATCAAAATGTTTTGCGCCTCAAAGAAGTTTGTTGTTTTCACAAGCAATGGCTCCAAAGCCGATTCAAAAAACCTGAACAGTCATGGACTAACACCAAAAAACCTTCGATGTATCGGGGACTGTCGTCGACTGTCACCTCATTGAAGTTGCCATAAACCTCAGGGTCAGAAATATAAAATCTGTAAGTCCTACGAGCATGACCAAATCTGTGAGTCCTACGGGCTTGATCAGTTCCCCAAGACCTAAAAAAAGTATAATCCTGATATTAAAATCAAGGCTGTATATTCGAACTTGTAAGACCCCTAAAAAGGCATACCCTCGATATAGATGACGATATTATCTTGCTCGGGGACTGAAAGGCTACGGCCAAACACAACGACTCCGGCCGGTAGGCTACGACCAAACATAACGACTCCGGTCGATAGGCTCCGGCCAAACTAACGCGACTCGGGGACGCCTGACCGTCGCCGCATAATCACAAATACTTTGAAAATAATTCGAAAAGAATAGATTAAATTAGGCTACCCTCGACATAAGAAAAAGAGAGCTTCGATCATTTTCATGTCAGCTCCAAACAATGAAAGGTTTCTAGACAATTCAGCCATAAGGCAGAACCTTCGAGGTGCTCATTTATCGTCACATAACAACTCATAATCGAGGTTCTTATCAAACCGTCGAAGAGTCGAATGAACACAAAAACTTCAAAAAAGTTTTTAACGAGGGAAAGATATACCACACTAAAGGTCATACTGACCCAACGCGTAAGAGCCTCCGGGCCAGCTTAAAAATGCCTAAGGGCAAATGCGTAAGAGCCCACGGGCCCGCTCAAGAAGCCTCAGGGCCGATTCAAAAAACATAAGGGTCGATGAGCTCGAGTCGAAACCCGACTCGAGGACTGAGCCCTAAACGGTTAATTAAAAAACACCTAAGGGAAAATACATAAAAGCCTACGGGCCAACTCAAAAGCGCCTCAGAGCCGATTAAAGGTCACACCGACCCCATGCGTAAGAACTTAAAACGCCAGCTTAACGAGCCTTAGGGCCAATTTGTGAACCTAATGGTTTTACCTCGAATTCCAATTCATTTGGCAAGTCGTTGACAAACGTCAAAATTCACAAGACAAGAAAGACAAACACAAGCAAAGAGAACTTCACAAAAGGAGAAAGCCGTAAGGTTTCCTTTTGTATATACGTGTAATTCAAATATACATTTACAATACTCCCCCAGGGAGACTTTTGTAAAGGAGAAAAAAAAGGGAAAACCTAGTCTACTCTCGGGACCAGCTCCTTTGGAGACCCTCAAATTTCAGTTTCGGCCAGGAGAAAGAAAAAACTTAGCATCGATCTGATCTGCCTTGGCCTGCTTTATCTCCTCTGAGAGATCGAATCCCCTAGCGTGTATCTCATCGAGGGTTTCCTTCCGAGATCTACACCGGGCATATTCCTTGCCTCTCATCTCTCGGTTAGAGGATCCTCTCAGCTCAGCCCGAGCATCAGCAGAATCTTTTAAATAAACGGCCACCTTCTTATCGGCCTTTGTTCGAGCTCTTTCAGCTTCGGCCCGGGCATCATCAACTTCGTCTTTCATTTGCAAAAGTTTAGACTCGAGCCTTTAGATCTTGCTCGCCTACACCGAGCTGTCTCCACGAGCGTTTCAGAGGTGAATTTCGAGGGTAGAAGCCTTGGCCAAAGAGTTCTTTTTGGCTGCAACATGGGCGTCTAACTGAGCCCTTAGCCTTTTGCACTCATGATCAGCCTAACTAACTCTGCCCCAAAGGCGTTCCAGGTCCTATGTCTTTCTCCGCAGCTGAAATATCAGAATATTAGTCTCCAAAGATAGGAGAAGAAACATGCATATCATCGAAACGAGGGTTACCTATCGCTCAAGGAAGCCTTCGTAGTAGTGGCTTCGACTCACCTCGTACCGAAGGTGTATTCACTCCTTTGCTCGTTTATCACAAAGGAGACTGAGGGATTTCTCCCCATCCGAGGCTTTCCGCAACCTGGTTTCGTAGTGGAGAAAATCGGATTTGAGCCTGTCAAAGGCCTGTGAAAATTAAGCTTCAGTTAAGAAAATGACAATGTGAAGCTGAAAGATCAGAGAATTATTGAAACTTATCACAGAGCAGAACCGCTGAGCCACCTCAAAGGTCGAGCATGCATCTACTGGCCTGGCCCCATCGGCCCCAGTTGAGCCACTCTCAGTGGGAAAATGATCGCTCGAGACCCCGCTCAAGTTAGGCGGCCCCTAGCCTCGAACATCCCTCGAAGTACCTTCGACGGGAACAGAGGATGGGGGTAAAGGATCCTCGCCCCTCAAAGTGCCTTCGACGGGAGAGGAAGCTGTTGGAGAAGGACTCTTTCTCCTTCCCTCTCGTGGAGCCTTCCCCACGAAGTCAGGGTCTTCAGGAACAACGGGTTCGGCAACCTCGAAGGGATCCCTGGTTTGAGTCATCAATGCTGAACCATCCTCCCTAGGTGTACTGATGTCCACCAGAAGGTCCAATGTATATGGGGTCCTCTTCGGGGACGGCTTCTTCCTTGTGCCCCGGGAAAAATATGCCTCTTGGTGAATGCTCTCGTCCATGGAGGATCTTCTCCGCTTATTATCTTCCCTCTGCTCCGAAGTTGATGACCCTTTCCTCTCCTTGAGGGGGAACGGCCTCATCTCAGAGAATTCTCCAATGCGTATGATGACGAAGTTAATACACATAAATGAAGGTACCTTCCATGAAATCAAACCACACAATACGTACCGTGATGTTTTACTTCCAATCTTCCCTTCGACAGATTGCGCCACTTGTGCTTGTCATATGATGATGAAGCTGCCAACTTCCGACTCCAATCCGCAAGATCGAGGATTTCCTCCGGCCTCCACGGAACTGGAGGGACCACCTCATTAGGAAGTGTACCGGCGGGACCACCCCGGTCACTTCACATGTCATGTCATATCAATGACACTGTCCAAAGGCTCGATATCCCCATATAAATCTAACCTCGAGATGGTACCTTATCTCAAGGATCTCTGTTATTATGAGTATGGGCCCTAAGGGGCCGCTAATAACAATCTAACCTCGAGGTGGTGCCCAACTCAAGGATCTCAGTTATCATAATGTATCTAACCTCGAGATAGTACTTGATCTCGAGGATTTCTTTTATCATAATGGGTTCTAAGGAGTCATCAATGTATCTAACCTCGAGATGGTACCCAATCTCGAGGATCCCTAGTATCGTAAAGGGCTGTAAGGACCTGCCCGTGTTAATATAACCTTGAGATGGTGCCCGATCTCAGGGATCTCTATTGTTATAACGACGGGCTCTTAGGAGCCACCGATATCAATCTAGCCTCAAGATGGTTCCCGATCTCGAGGATCTTCATCACTACCTATACAGTTTTCTAAAGAAACTATTATTCCAAGCTTAAGATGGTACCCGATCTCGAGGATCTCTGCCATTACAAGTATAAGCTCTGAATGGAGCTATCGAAGATCCATATATCGATCTAGCCCGAGATGGTACCCGATCTCGAGGGCTTCATTATTCTAAGAATGGGCTCTTAAAAGACGACATTAAAATTTGAAAGATTATATATGCACCAAAAAATAAAGGACTTGAAACAAAAAAGTTCCTTGGAATTCCCAAAAGTATATTTACATAGGTGTCATTACAAAGCTCCCCCGGGAGCCCATATACAAAAAGAAAGAAAAGAAAAGGCAAAAACAATGGGTGGATCTATTCCTCACCCTCACTATTGTCTGAATCACTACCGGAGCCGATACCGGAGCTCTCGTCCGAAGAAGATGAAAGTGTCGATGCTTCTTCCAAGGCCCTGGCCTGCTTGACCTCAGCAGAATGATCAGCACTCTTGGCGCTTGCCTCTTTGAGTGCCTGCCTCCTGGCTTGAAAATGAGCATGAGCATGGCCTATGTTAGCTTCAGCTCGGCCTTTTCATATATCTCCCTGGCCCAATTGTTGGCGGCATCAACATCTCTTTTATATGAGGTTATGTGCTCATTGGCCTCAGACTTGGCCGCAGATAGTGAAGTGACCTCCTCCTGGGCACTCCAAAAAAGTTCCCGGGTCGAGGTCAACTCTCCCCGCAAGAGATCCTTCTCTGAGGCTACGACCCCATTCCGCTCTTTCAGCTCAAAGATCTCCCTATCCTTGATTGAAACCTCTTCCTGGAGTTGCTCCACCAGAGCATTCTTTTTCTCAATCTGCAAAAAGAATCAAGTTAGTAAATGTCAACTTATGTAAGCAAGGAAATGAACTCACATATGCCATGTTACCTGCTCGGTGAAGCTGGTCCATTCCTGATGAAATCTCTCCAAACTTTCTCGAAGCATATTTAACTCCTCGTCCTTTTGGGCAGAGGAAGACTTCAACTCTTTCAGTCCCGAGGAAAGCTTCTCGAGCTCTTCCTCACGGCAAGTAAGTTCATCATTTAGCTTGGAGAAAACTTTTCCATACAACATCTTGGCCTATAACACAAAGGAAGAGGGATATAGAAGAAGGAATGAAAATTCGAAACAACGGATAATGTATCAGGAAGGTCACCTGTTTCTTATGTCTCTCGGCATCCTTGAGAGAGACGGAGGCGTTGAGGTCGATCTCCTCCTCAACACCCTCAAATAAATCTTTGAACATGTCATCTTCCCCTCGAGTGATGTCCACGTCGGCATCACCCATGTTTTAAGCATCCCTTATCTTCCATGGGGAAAATGAAGGGCCCGATTCGAAGCCGCCCCTAAAGATTTCAGGCTCAGACTTGTCATACTCGCCAGCCAAGAATTAACCAGCACGGATTGTGCCATGTCAAAACCGAGGATCGGGGACTGAGCCTAAGCCCTTGTTAAGGGTATCCTCTTCAGCATGAGGTAGATCGGCATCGGTCATCCCCGACTCAACAGCCTTCCGCTCAATTTCGCTCGAAGCATCAGCACTTCGCCGTACCCTTTGTACCAAGGGGAAATCGTCGTCATCATTCTTTCCATCTTCGGTACGAAGACTTGCGGCGGCAGCCGAAGTCAAGATCGTGGCATCGATATTGGGCTTTCAGATCTTGATTTTCTTTAATTTTGGAGACTCAGCTTATGTCTCCTTTTTCCTCTTCTTACCTTTATCGGGTTTCGAAATCTTTGCCTCACCTGGTAGGGGCGGTCTCATTGACACGCTATCCCCGAGGCCTACACAAACATGATGTATTAGGCTACTGTCACGAAGAACACTTGTATGAAATTCGATAACAACTGCAAGGAGAGCTTACCATGGTTCTTGGCCTGCCAACTTGTCTTGGCCAAATCGTGCCAAGATCGCTTGTTATATGGAAAGGAAGAATCTATTTTTTTAATCCACCCTGGTAGGTTCTGAACCAAAATAGGGAACCAAACAGTGGCTGCATGATCAAAAGAAATCTATTCAGAAGAAGAAGAAGGGACGGTAGAAAATGCTCGATATAATGATACTTACGTGTCGTATTCCATTCCTCCGGGAACGGCATCCTATCGGTGGGGATTATTTCCGAGGTTCTCACTCTAACGAACCAGCTCATCCACCCCTGGTCCTTGTCTTCATCGATGCTTATGAATAACGTCTTCATGGACCGATGTTGAAGCTTGATTAAACCCCCGCGAAAGAGACTGGGGCTGTACAATCTTATTAAGTGGTCGAGGGTGAAGGTCATCCCCTCGATCCGATTAGAGAAATATCGGAGCATATACACAATCCTCCAAAATGAAGGGTAAATCCGACCAAGCGTCACTCGATACTGGTGATAAAAATCAAGGATCACCGGGTCTATCAATGGAGAAGAAAAATCCACGGGACCCAGGGTGAAGGGGTATGTATACACGCTGAGGAAGCCCGCTTTGTAAGTTGTAATGCTTTTCTCGGCTTTGGGAATCTCTATTTGAACTGCCTCACCCCAGCGGTAGTCTATTTTTACCCTCTCCAGTTATGATATTACACTGATATATTGTGACATGGGCTCACATCGACCCGGTGTGGAAGGAGGTCTATCGATGGTGAGATCATAAATTGTATCAAAATCACCGGGGATACATTGTTCGAAGAAGAGGTACCTTTTTTCCCTTGGACGGGAGTGCAGAAGAAGAGGTACCTTATTTTTAAGGTACCGTTTTAGAAGTCTTTTCCATTGCTATAATGAAATTTCTGATTAAAAAAAGGTGAAGAACAAGCACTGAAGGAAGATGAATGCAGAAGAGGTTGGGAGATAGCTCTAAAAACTTGGAGATGGTTGTAGAATTATGAATAGAGATCAAGTGAGGTATTTATAAAAGTCATATGGGGAGCGGTAAAGTCGAAACAATGGGGGGTCATGGGCTTCTCAGTAACCGTGCTTACAACGACCTCTACGCAGCTTTTGGAGCACGTTATTTAATGCTCTGACTAGGATGACATCATGATGAGAACATCGGAGGTACAAGAGTTTAAGACCGTTTCTTATCTCTTCACTCTAAGAAACGCGGGGACTATCTGTATACAGCTAAAATCGGAGAGACCGATTTTATGGTTGTTTTGCTTTCCACCGTCCACCTTCAAAATCCTCGAGGCACAACTCGAGGATTCTCTATGATCAACCTCGGGGAAGTGCAATTAGGCAACAGTCGTGAACCAGCGGGAAACTCCCAAAAAGCACGTGTATAAAGTTGACAAGGTTTGGAAGAATAGTACAAGTTTGTGCCGTGACATTAAATAGTTGTACCAGCTGCATACCTTTGTAATAAATGCTTATTTATTATGTTGGGATTCCCCCTTCCTATATAAAGGGGACCCTTATCATTTTTTGCACACAACATATTGCATACAAGAACATTCTCTGCTCTCTAACTCAAACATCCTCTATTGCCTCTTTAGTGATTTATTACTTACATTTATTGCATTTCATTGATTGTTCTTCATTTATTTCTTATCATTGATCATAAATAGCCGCCTTCGAGGCCCTAAGAATTGTTATAGCTTCGTCAATACTTCATTATTAAGCATCGAGCCTCAATCTCGAGGACCAATCTTGGCCGACTCGAACCCCCCGATTCTAGGCAGTCTGGTTTTCCCGTCTTAATCCTCTATCTTTTTTACCTTGTTTCTTTAACTCACACTTAGACTCTATTGCCTAACAACTAGTATTAAAATAAATGACGTATTTTTAGAACCACAAATCAAATTTAATTATAAATACAATTTTCAAGGTAAACAGGGAGGCTCCATGGTACATGTTATTTACTGATGACATAGTTATGATTGAGGAGACGCGGGGTGGTGTTAATGAGAGGCTGGAGGTTTGGAGGCATATCCTAGAGTCTAAAGGTTTTAGGTTTAGAAAGACCAAGACATAGAGGTAAGGCTTGAGACATAAGTCATTCCCTAGAGAGGAAGTCTCAGGTACCTGTAAAGACCCGTAAAATGTGTTAACTAAAAACGATGCTCGGGTAGGCTCCCATGTTTTTATAACTGTATAAATTATTAAAAGTGGACCTTTTTGAAGTCCAAGTACCCTGGGACTTAAAAGATATAATTTCCCAGAATTGCGCGGATCTGCAGTCCACTATGCGATCGTATTTTGAGAATGCGGGCCGCATAGAAGTCGCATTCTTGCACCTTGATTCTTGCGGAGGGAGTTATGCGATGCACTATGCGATCGCATAATAGGTATGCGGACCGTATAGTGGTTGCATACCTGGGCAACCTGCTTTCCTTTTTGGCCCAGCTGAGGGCCATTTATGTGACAGGAATGCGGACTAGCAGGAATGCGATCGCATTCCTGACCGCATTTCCTGCTTCGGGGCTTCTAATTTATGATTTTAAAACCCGAACCCTAGTTTAATAAAACACCCCTCATTTTTAACATTTATCTGGCTAAAATAGAGAGAAGGGATAGTGAGTTTAGTGAGAGAAAGTCATTTCTTCGTTAAATCAGTCCACCACCTCTACGACTGAAATGGGGGTTGGCATCTTGTGTTCGAGGACGAATGATTATAAGTGGAGGAAGATGTAAAGACACGTAATTTTTTTTAACTAAAAACGATGCCCGGGTAGGCTCCCATGTTGTTATAACTATAGAAATTCTTAAAAACGGACCTTTTTGAAGTCAAAGTACCCCGCGACTTAAAAGATATAATTTCCCAGAATTGCGCTGATCTGCAGTCCACTATGCAATCGCAGATCAAGTATGCGAACCACATAGTGGTCGCATACCTGGACAGTTGCTGTCCATTTCAAGGACAGCTATGCGGCCCAAGATGTGATCGAATTTTGAGAATGCGGGACGCATAGTTGTCGCATTCTTGCACCTTGATTCTTACGGAGGGAGTTATGCGACGGACTATGCGATCACATAACAGGTATGCGAACCGCATAGTGGTCGCATACCTGGGAATTCTGCTTTCCCTTTTGGCCCAGCTGAGGGACATTTATGCGACAGGAATGCGGACCGCATAGCAGGAATGCGATCGCATTCCTGACCGCATTTCCTGCTTCAGGGCTTCTAATTTTTTATTTTAAAACCTGACCCCTAGTTTAATAAAACACCCCTCCCCTTCATTTTTAACATCTATCTGACTAAAATAGAGAGAAGGTAGAGTGAGTTTAGTGAGAGAAAGTCATCTTCTTTATCAAATCAGTCCACCACCTCTACACAGGCCTAGAAATCTTCGAGTAGTCGTTTCTTCTTCACCACAAGAGGTAAGTCTTCACCCTATTTCCTCAGATTTTCAGATGTTAGTTAAGAATAAAACACACATAGGTTGGTTCTTGAGGATGAAAGTTAAGACCTTGCATGCATGTGAATAGTCTTCCATAATCTAGTAAAGGGAAGCAGGTTAGAGTAGTCTTTCATTAAAAAGGGTTTAGTTGATCTAAGGGATCACATAGTGTTTGATAAAATTCCCAAATGAGTTCATGATTTCTAACTCTAAGTCTAAACATGTCATCTTGTAAATTAGATTGAAGGCGTTAGAAGGTTCGGTGGTTTGAGAATAGATATTGAAGGGAAATTCCGACTCGAGGTATGTATGGCTAACTTTAATCTTTGTAGAGTTGCCTTGTTGGTGTCCGAGCATTCGGTATGTATTTCGGGTTTGATTGTGTTTGAATCAGATGCTCTATTATAATAAGATGAAGGGTTATATTCTCTGTGAGATTGTGAACTGTGATTCCGTGTACTAACTCTATCATGTGAAAAACTCGCCATATGCTTGAATATCTCGGTATGAAAGGAAGTGCTACCAAATAAACGAAATGATAACGAACTCAATTGTTGTATGTATCAATGTGCTAAAAGTTGTGTAACAAACGATGGAAAGGAAATGTGGGTTGATTTAAATAAGCTAAATGATTATGGCATTTCGTACATGACTCACTGTTTGGTAAAAGTTATTGTGCCCTTGATTTCACATGGTTGTTTAGTTGTTATGAATTTATACTCTTGATGATAGAAATCCTTGTAATTGAATTATTGGTTGTTGTTGCTATCAATGTGATTGTACGGTGGGATTGGGTTGTGCACCGCAACAGGCGAAATAAGGGTGGTATATTGAGAAGTAATAATGGTGAAATGTGATTGTACAGTGGGATCGGGTTGGGCTCCGCAACAGGTGAAATAAGGATGATATGTTGAGAAGTAATAAGGGTTGAATGTGATTTTATGGTGGGATCGGGTTGCACGCTGCAACAGAATAAATAAGGGTGGAATGATGAGAAGAAATAAGGGTGGAATATGAAGAAGCTGTGAAAACCTCATTTGTGATTCTCTGTATCTCTGTGCAATAATTGTTTGGTTTGTTTGACTGCTTTCTATCTACGCAATGCTTTATTTTACTTAGAGTAAAGTTTGTTCATACATACTAGTACTATTCAATGGTACTAACGTCCCTTTTGTCGGGGGCGCTACATCTTTTATATGGATGTAGGTGGTTCTATAGAAGGTAGCTATGTCCGCCGATAGTGGTGCCTTCTCTTCATCCCTTCAGCAATACTGGTGAGCCTCATTCCTCTCGGGGTCGTGCGTAGTCCATGTTATCTCTTTTGTATATTTTGGTTCTCTTAAGGTATAGCCGGGGCCTTGTTGCCGGCAAGTATGTATACTCTTTTCCGTACCTTTAGAGGCTCCGTAGACACTGTGTGGGTTGTATACATTTTGGGTAGTAGTTATAATTATTCGTAATCGTTGTCCCGTATTGGAAATGTTGTGCTTAGTTTGTATATTTTGGGATTACCAAATGTTGAAGCTTTAAAATAGGAAAATGGACTTATGTTGTAAATTCATACTTTGGTTCCATTTGCTATTCCGTTTATAGATCGGTATATTATAAACATGGGGTAATGCGTTGGGTAGGAAAGGCAATCCAGGTCCGCTTGATCGGGATCATCCAGTTAGGCGCCGGTCTCGTCCCTCGGTTTTGGGGCGTGACAGTACCTTCGGTCAGTAATACAAGTAAGTAGGGAGATTGATGAGGATGTCACATATCATATCGGAGAAAGGTGGATGATATAGAGGCTCACTTTCGGTGTCTTGTGTGATAAGAATGTTCAACCTAATGGTAAGTTTTATAAAGTGGCGATTAGACTGACTATGTTGTATGGAGCAGAGTTTTGGAAAGTCAAGAATTTTCATGTCTAGAAGATAAAAGTAGTTGAAACGCGAATGCTGAGATAGATGTGCGGGCATACTACATTTGATAAGATTAGGAAGTGATTTATTCGAGAAAAGGTAGGAGTGTCCTCCCTGGAGAATAATATACATGAGGCAAGGCTGAGATAGTTTGGGCATATGAAGAGGAGAAGTATTGATGCCCCAGTTAGGAGGTGTGAGATGTTATCCATAATGGGTATAAGGAGGGATAGAGGTAGGCCGAAGAAGTATTGGGGAGAGATGATTAGGTACAACATGGCGCAACTGAAGCTTACTGAGGATATGTCTCTTGATAGGAGGGTGTGGAGGTCAAGAATTAGAGCAGAAGTCTAGTAGGTAATCGAGTGTGTTGTTCTTTCTTTCTCAGACCTGTAGAATTAATATTAATATGTATCCCTTTTCCTCGTAGATTTCTATCTTTACCTACTGTTTGATTGATATCTTTTGCTTTGCTTTTCTTAAAAACTTTTTGTTATTGTTAATACTTTGTGGCCAATGCTTCTTTTTATCTACTGTCTAGCCGAGATCTATTGGAAATACTCTATCTGCCCTCCCAGGGTAGGGGTAAGATTCGTGTACATATTACACTCCCCAGACCCCACTTGTGGAAATTTACTGGGTTTGTTGAAATTCATTTTGTTTAAATTATCCGTAGTCACATAGAGATTCCATGAGCACACATCTGTATGATTATTATTAAGTCCTTGTACACATTTTATCTGTAATCATTGAGCATATGCACATATTTTGAATATGGATACTTGATTTGTGTTGAAGATTTTGGCACGAAAGAAAATTAATGTGGATGAGATATAGCTATAGCACACAAGACATGATGATCAGGTATTGATTCATGAGTGATGCCATTATGCTCCTCTTTGCGCTTGGATTTGGATATGTCCTTCAAAAGTGAGGTGATTAACCATGTTACTTTGCGCCCTATGAGCATGGTTGGTACATGGATTTTATACCGGGTCGATTCATAGATTTTGTATCGTGTTTTTGCGATACACAGATTCTGTATCGGGGTACATGGTTCTTGTACCGGTTTGAGCATGTATTCTTACTCTTGACACGTTTAGGAGTATTAATTTATTTGCTAATTGTTGCATGATATCTTTGTGTGATAGTTGGGAGTCCCGAATCCATTATTTGAGCATGATATCTTTCTATACTATATCTGGTCATCGTTATGATTATTTCTTGTACTGGAAAAGCATGCTTAATATCTTTCAACTTTGATATCTTTGATTCTTCTTATCCATAAGGTTATTACTATTTTATTTCTAAATTCAATTATTATATATGTTGTTGTAAGTATTTGGATGCATCTAACCTCGTCACTACTTCTTCGAGGTTAGACTTTATACTTACTAGTCTGTGGTGTACTCATACTATGCTTCTGCACATCTTTTGTATAGAATCTCAGGTGGGTCCTAGTAGAGCTTTCTGATTGAGTTTAGGTTACCATACTGGGACTTAGGGTGAGTTACACTTCATGTTCACTTTGCAATTCCTAGGTCCTTGTTCCTTTGTTATTTCCTAGCTATTTGTATCTCAGACGACTTGTTATGTATACGTACTTGTTTATTTCCAATGTTTGCTCGTGTACTTGTTCCATCTAGTCTTGGGGATTGCACTAAATTGGCCGTGTTTAGGCCGTATTATGACTATGTCAAATGTCGTTACTATTTTGGATTATTAATGTCTTTATTTATGATATATCATTTTTAAAGAAAATGGACTTTATTTGTGGATTATGAGTTGTCTTGCTTAGCAAGTATGGGTCGTGACATAGGAAATTGAAAAGGTGAATTTTCTTGAGAAAAAATAAAACAAAAGAAAAAAATTAGAAGAAGAAGAGAGTTTGTGTATGTATTAGAAAATAAAATCGAATCCTTGCAAGTGAAGAAGAAGAAGAAGAGAGTTTGTGTATGTATTAGAAAACAAAATTGAATCCTTGCAAGTGGTAGTTCTCATCTTGTTTTTGCTTATAGAAATTAGGAGTTGGGGTCTATTATTTTTGTGAAGGTTGGGTTGTGGCTCAACACAAGTGTTGGGTCTAAATTATGAAATTGTATATATTAAAATGCTTACATAGGTATAGTGACTATACCCAAATGTATTCTACCTGTCTCATATCCTACATTACAACCAAAATAAAGTCCCACTTAATACTTCACTAAGTGAGCTCGAATTAGTAGAGTATTACACCACGTATGGTTCATCTTTTGCAGCACATGAATTTTATTTCTAAGAGTGAGTGAGTTCTTTCTATTTTTGAGTTCATAATTGTTCTTGAACTTTATTGTGTGATTGTTTATGTGAGCGCGTATGACTTGCAAAGAAAGGTAATGCCTTTGGAC
Source organism: Nicotiana undulata (assembly GCA_005239495.1). Classification (NCBI taxonomy): domain Eukaryota; kingdom Viridiplantae; phylum Streptophyta; class Magnoliopsida; order Solanales; family Solanaceae; genus Nicotiana; species Nicotiana undulata. The sequence continues at coordinate 29,509 of ML245462.1, forward strand.
TCTGTGATAGAGTAAGCAAGTAGGTTTTGAAAAATACTTGGTGCTTTTAAGGTTAGTCTTGAGGCTGGAATGTTATGATAGGGTGCTTAGTCTGCTTTAAATATTCTTGAAATGATGAGTTATGAGGGTTGTTAGATAAAATAAAGTCGTATTTGTTTGAAGTGTAATTTGATTGCTCGAGGACGAGCAATGGTTTAAGTGTGGGGCTTTGACTCTAGGATATGAACCCATATTTTAACTACGGTTTGTAATCTAATTACTGCACTTTATTTATGTTTGAGCTTAAATGACGAAGATTTGTACTTATTAAGTGCATTATGCTTTGTAGGACGTAATTCTGTATTAGGAAGCAATTTTGTTGATAAGAATAGATGATCTGAGGCTTTCAAGTCAAAGTAGAAGCCCAAGAAAGTGAATCTGGATCGCGTTTGGGGGTCGAGCATCAAGTCTGGATGTTAACAATTGAGAAAAATTCCTACTCTGAGAAAATTGCACTATCGCGCCGCGTGGGGCGCTGCATGGCGTGGTGCGGCAGTGCAATGAAGACGTGCCTATCATAAACTCTCTTTGAAATTCTCCATTAGGACGACACATGGTGCACCACATGGCGCGTCGCTCCTGTGTACTTCGACAACCCAATATTTCACTTCATCTTGGAAAGAGCAGTTCCGTCCATACCTGTTTCTACATGGTATAATGTCACGACCCCAAACCTAAACTAGTCGTGATAGCGCCTATCGTGGAACTAGGACAGCCAGATTAACACTCAACGTAAAGAATCTTTCATTTATATCATTTCTAAACTAATAACCTGTAAAGGTTTCATTTAAATTACCTTTTAAATAGACAAAGCTACACCATATGTTTAAAATACAACCCCAAGACCCCGGAGTCACTGGTCATGAGCATCTACAGAAAATATACAAGTATGGAAAATAAACTCTATAATAGTAAGTAGGAGAGAGCAGGGTTGCGGACGCGTGCAGCTACCTCGCAAAATCTCTGAGAAGTCTCTGGAACAGATAAACAACTCACTCTGCCCTAGCACCTGGATCTGCACACAAGGTGCAAGGAGTAATGTGAGTACGCCAACTCAGTAGTAATGAAAATAAATCAGGTCTGAGCACTAAGAAACACATAAAGTCAAATCATCAATTTACAATAAGCACAATCTTTCTTTCCAACAATGTATACGTTAAATCATCACGCTTAAAAAGCCGATTTCAGTGAAAATCCTTTGAAAAATGTAATTTCCAACAGTTTCAATAAAATGTCCAAGAAATTTAGTGCAAAATGATATGAATCATAAGTAGCCACTCGGGAAAAAAAATGAATAATAAACCGCCCCTCGGGCATAACATCACTCGGAATCAGTCCCTCAGCATGCCTCATAATCACTCATAATCAGCCCCTCGGGCAACCTCACAGCCACTCATGCCTCCCAATCACTTCTCAATCGGCACTCCGCACTCCGCACTCAGTAGGTACCTGCACTCACTGGGGTGTAAGGACTTCGAAAAGGCTCCTACAGCCCAAGCGCTATATCGCTGCGGCATGCAGCCCGACCCAATATCACCGCGGCATGCAGCCCGATCTATATGTCTCGTTGCGGTTTGCATCCCGATCCAACATATCTCGTTGCGGTGTGTAGCCCGATCCATATATATATATATATATATACATATATACATATTGCTACACCGTGCAACCTGATCCATATATACTTCTCACAATATAGGCTCTCGGCCTCACTCAGTCAGAAACCTCTCAAAAGCCACTCGGGCTATCAATAAAATGGGGTACTCGACCCAAAAATATCATTTTATGAATCAAAGTAGTGTAAATGAGACTGAGTTTTAAATCAGTTAAGCATAATATGACTGAGTCCAAATCAGAAGTCAACACAGTGAGGAATAGCAGTAAAAAGCCCCAAGGGGTCTAAACACATGGCACGAGGCCCAAATACGGCATTCCGCCCAAAACATAGTAATAATCTTTAAACATGAAATACCATATGGTTTATAATCAAATATGCAACTTAATACCAAGTCACTATCCCCATCGGTGTACGCCACACACTCGACATCTAGTATGTGCGCCACTCCAAAATAGTGATATAGTGTGAAGTCTGGGGCTTCATACCCTCAGGACAAGATTTACAAACATTACTTACCTCAAATCGGCCCGAAAACTACTCCGCGGTGATCTTGCCCCTCGAATCGGCTCCTGAATGCTCCGAATCTAACCAAAACTAGATTAATAACATCAATATATGCTAGGGAGACGAAACCCATTTGAAAATTATCAAGATTAGGCACAAATCCCGAAATTGGCCAAACTCGACCCCCGGGCTCACGTCTCGGAATTAGATAAAAATCATAAAATCGGAATATTTATTCTCCCACGAGTCTATACATACCAAGAACATCAAAATCGGACCACAATTTCCCCTTCAATTCCTCAATTAAAGTCTCCAATTTCCCATGCCCTGACTTCCCCAATTTACACCTCAAAAACATGTAATCTAGTCGGATTATTCGATGATAATTCAATATTATGGAGTAGAAATGATCTCAAGTCACTTACCTCAAGATTTCCCATGACTTCTCGCTCAAAAATCTCCCCAAGCCGCGTTCTTTTCGTCCAAAAATGTGGAAATGAGCTGAAAAGCAAGAAAAATCAATGAAAACACGAACCCGGTCGCTAAAAGCCCAAACCCGTCGCTAAAAGAGCCAAATCTGGTCGATAAAGGTGTGCATCAAATCCTGTTGCACCAGCAATGTTTATTTCACTAAAAAGGCTCTAACTCCACCATACAAACTCGGAATTCGATGATTCTTGTTCCTATGAGTCACAAATCATAATACGAACATAGCCCTTCAATCGAAACTCAATTCAGAGCTTATTTGCTCAGTGTGATGCCCATTTCGCTCGTTAAACAATTAACTCATGTTTCGCGTCAAAAACCCAATCGCGGCTTGATGAAATTAGACCAAACTTTCCAGATCACTCCTATAATTCATTATCAAAATCCCTAAATTCTCGAAATCAAATTTCTATCTCTAGAACTAAAAATGGACCTTTGGATCATTACATGCTTATGCTCAAAACACCAAAATCCTCCAAAAACTCTTCCAAAACTTATCCGAGCCTCATAGGACCCCAACCAAGTATACTAACAAGTCCCATAATATGACACAAACTTAGTCGATGCCTCTAATTACATCAAACAATGCTAAAACCGTGAATCATACCCCAATTCAAGCTTAATGAGACTAAAAACTTTCAACTTCTATATTTGATGTCGAAACCTACCAAATCAAGTCCGATTAACCTCAAATATTTCATACAATTAAAAAATGAAACAACCACCTATTCCAACTTTCTGAATTCCATTTCGACCCCGATATCAAAATTTCCACTGCCGACCGAGAAACAACAAATTTTCAATTCCGCCAATTCAAGCCTAATTTTACCACGGGCCTCCGAATCACATTCCGGACGCGCTCCCAAGTCCAAATCACCTAATGGAGCTAAAAAAATCATAAAAATCCAAATCCTAGATCGAATACTAAAATGTCAAAACTTGGTCAAACCTTTCATTTTTAAAGCTTCAAGCTGAGAATTGTTCTTCCAAATCTATTTCGATTATCCTGAAAACCAAAACCGACGATTTACATAAGTCAAAATACATCATACGGGGCTAGTCATGCCCGAGAACTGGCGAGAAAAGTGCAAATTCTCAAAATGACCGGTCGGGTCGTTACATCCTCCCCCACTTAAACATACGTTCGTCCTCGAACGTGCCCAGAGTTGTTCCGAAAACCATCAAATCACTGAGTAACCTTACTATGCACATACCTGGGGGTGATCCTACGTCACCCTATCCCATATAGGTCCGGTAACACAACATAACTAATATTTCACAATCCACCCTAGCCCATAACCTTCGAACGAATTTTCCACTTCTGAAATTGTCTATAAGATCAAAATCTCAAATCTACACATTGAATAATTCTGAACACGATGTATCAATACATAACCGCAATCCAAGATGAAAATCACATGATATACCGCTTATCTAGAACACTCATAGCGATAACATCTAATCACCAAATATAAACTAGTCGTGATGGCGCCTGTCGTGGAACTAGGCCAGCCAAATTAACACTCAACGTAAAGAATCTTTCATTTATATCATTTATAAACTGATAACCCGTAAAGGTTTCATTTAAATTACCTTTAAAACAGACAAAGCTGCACCATATGTTTAAAATACAACCCCAAGACCCCAGAGTCATTGGTCATGAGCATCTACAGAAAATATACAAGTTTGGAAAATGAACTCTGTAATAGTAAGCAGGAGAGAGAAGGGTTGCGGACGCGTGCAGCTACCTCGCAAAATCTCCGAGAAGTCTCTGGAACAGATAGACAACTCACTCTGCCCTAGTACCTGGATATGCACACAAGGTGTAGGGAGTAATGTGAGTACCCCAACTCAATAGTAATAAAAATAAATCAGGTATAAGCAGTAAGAAACACATAAAGTCAAATCATCAATTTACAATAAGCACTCTTTCTTTCCAACAGTGTATACGTTAAATCATCACGCTTAAAAAGTCGATTTCAGTGAAAATCCTTTGAAAATTGTAATTTCCAACAGTTTCAATAAAATGTCCAAGAAGTTAAGTGTAAAATGATATGAATCATAAGTAGCCACTCGGGCAAAAACATGAATAATAAACCTCCCCCCGGGCATAACATCACTCACAATCAGTCCCTCAGCATGCCTCAGAATCACTTGTAATCAGCCCCTCCAGCAACCTCACAACCACTCATGCCTCCCAATCACTCGTCAATCAGCACTCGCACTCAGTAGGTACCTGCGCTCACTGGAGGTGTACAGACTACGGAGGGGCTCCTACAGCCCAAGCGCTATATCACTGCGGCGTGCAGACCGACCCAATATCGCTGCGGCGTGTAGCCCGATCCATATATATATATATANCCATAAAAGTAGGAGAAATCGTTACAGATAATTGAATAAGAAAACATGAATTCAATCCAAACTCGCCTATTGAGTTGATGGAAGAATAATGAATTCTTGTGCCTTAAAAGTATCCAATGCTCTTCAATCATCCGTAGGTCAAAGTACCACAAAAATCGTATTTTTATGTATTTATACCATGTAGAAACAGGTATGGACGGAACTACTCTTTCAAAGATGAAGTGAAATATATATTGCAGTCGCATATATATATATATATATATATATATGCGACTGCAATATATATTTCACTTCATCTTTGAAAGAGTAGTTCCGTCCATACCTGTTTCTACATGGTATAAATACATAAAAATACGATTTTTGTGGTACTTTGACCTACGGATGATTGAAGAGCATTGGATACTTTTAAGGCACAAGAATTCATTATTCTTCCATCAACTCAATAGGCGAGTTTGGATTGAATTCATGTTTTCTTATTCAATTATCTGTAACGATTTCTCCTACTTTTATGGGGTAGTTTTACCTTAGAATTTTGACAGACATGGTGTGTTGATTATCCAATTAGGGATTAAATTATTGATACTTTCTTGAATTAAATGATGGAGTTCTGAATTATATTATGAATGTTTTCATTATTTTTCTTAATCGAAAGATGAGTTTATATTGAATTTCTATGCATCGTATGCTCTAGTTTACTTTTTTGATTCATCTAGGTAACCAGAAGAGCATCTTGAGTTTGAGTTGAACTAGAAAATATGGAAACATTCATGAGAAGTTACCTTTTGGACCAAACCATCAGTATATTCGTAACAATTGTTCACAACGCTTCAATTGAACTATTTATGGGAATTAATGTTTAATTGAAAGTGAAACTTTAACGTCGAGTATAATCTGATTATCTAGTAACTTCGTGAGAATCAGTAGTAATTTAGAAGTTAACTAATTCAAGAATTGGATCCCGAGTTATTGATTTTGCACATGTCTCATCAATAGCCCTTACTTCTCCCACTGATATTTCTGGGTTGCTCAACTCTTGTTTCCAATGATCAATTGGTAAATGCTATAATTTAAGTAATTAATTATCATTGATAATAATTTCAATCTTAATATTAATAATCCTGGATAGGATTTAACTAGAAACTATTCGAACATTATTTAAATTCAATATTTGTGGAGACCATAATTAAACAATATCATTTTTGGCTAGCAAACATTAATTTACGTGTTGTGTTTAAGTGCTCATTAAATTAATAGTTGTAAGAGTAATAAGAATGCTAGATCTTTCATTTTTTTGAGAATATTTAAAAATATTGGTATTAGAGATGTAGACCTATCTCTGACGAACCAATATTTGACGGTCAAGAAACAATCTCAAACTCAAGAGATCTTGATGAAATTTACCATTTGATGAATAAAGATGGTATTTATATAGAGTTCTAGTTTGAGGCATGGCTTTGCTTGTTACAGGGGATGAAATCATTAGTGTTGGAGTCCAATATGAGTGTTCAAACATCTCTCCGGCCCAATATGCACAAGCCCATAATAAGCAAGTAATAATCCAACATGAGAAAAATCAGAAGACATCATTTATATTTATTTTACAAGGTAGACCTTTTTAAACATATAGCCGTAAATAGGATAATATAAAATATATAGGTCTGCAATATTTTGGTGTAGATAACTCATTTTATTCTTGTGACTACTTAGGTTTCAATTAGAAGGTTCCCACGTAGCCCCCCC
>ML245462.1:36498-96189 GCA_005239495.1 Nicotiana undulata
CGCCCCCCCGAAATTAGGGTTCCACATAATCTCTTCTTATATTACTTTGATATTTTGCGTATAACATGGAATCAAAAATCGATATTGGGTGAATTGGACCTACAACTATCATTTGGTGTTACCTCTGACTGCTAGTTTTGAGTTTTCAAAAATTTCAGTGCGCTTATTGGCGGTGTTTGGCGACTGTTTCTGGAGAGGTTCTTTGTTTGAGTATGTTTTTGGTTTTTGCTTCTTCGAGTTAGTGAAGAAGAATGATATTACATTTGATTTACTTGTTTTATCTTTGATTCTCATTAATGTGTCTTTTTGCTAGACCTCAAACCCTAATGTTAATTCTGTCATGGTACCTACTAATGTTAATTCTGTTAAATCTTCTACTTTTGCTTTTACCATATCTTCAATTTCAGTCATTTTTGAACCATCACATCACATGTACCTCTATTATATTGATAATCTTATTATGATTATTGTTGTTGATCGATCTAATGATATGATCTAGATCTCCGGCATGAATAAATTGAAAGATCAAAATTTAAAAATAATGATATTTGCTAGCAACAACATAGTGGAGATTATTGGAGTTGGAGAAAAGGGACACTTATTGGATTGTCGTGTAAAATAAACTAGGTATAATCAACGAGCCTATTTACAATCCTAGTGTTATATCTCTTCTGCTTCAGGAATGGTATCATTGTAATGATATGATAATTGCATGGATACTAAATAAATTAAAAGCTGAGATTATGGAAAGTGTGATGTACACTGAGTCAGCTGCAAAGCAATAAAAGATATAGAGAAACATTATGGCCAACCTAATGGGAGCAAAGTATTAGGAAATTCACAAGGAACTTTCTTCCATTTATCAGGAACTTCGAGATTGCTTCCTCCTACTTTAGAATAAAAAAATCATGAGATAAATTGGCATACACCGGTACTTACCCTAACTATGTATAAGGATACAAAGAGGCCTTTCAAAAGTTAAAGGAGGATTATAAGCTTCATTAATTTCTCGTGGGACTTAATAAAATTATTTCACAATTAGGAGAAATATTATGGTTTTGAAACCACTTCTAGATATCGATACAACCTATGTTATGCTAGTTAATGATGAGGTTTAGTATGCGGAACAAGATTCAGTTCCTTCATTCTCATACGAGTCTGCCTCTTTTTCCATTGGTGTTCAAAAGCCACACGTTGGTCACTTTCCTAATAGTATACAAATATCCCATTCATAGAGGGTAGACTTTGATTCTAAGAAGCTCAATGTGGTGTTTATGTACTAAATAGTCACGCCATAGCACTAATCTTCATGGATATCCTAACACTTTTTAGTCTAACAAATTTAAGAAGCATACAGTCTATGCTCATGTTTCAGAGTATCAGAGTTTGGGTCCACAAGATGATTTAGTCCCTAATAATAGGTCTGACAATTCTGATTCCAAAAGTCATGGTTCCACAAAGAAGCAATATGAGTACATGTTGAATATGTTCCAATAGCCTAAAGTTTTTCAAGACATAATCTCTTCTGGATCTTCCAACTTTCTAGGCTTGGAACACTGTGTTAATACAAGAAGTTATTGGTTTTTTGCATGTAACCTTTCAAGACAAGTTTGTTGTAACGACCCGACCGGTTTTTTTGAACTATAGCATGTCGTTAAGTTGTTTGAGACCTTGAGTAGCTTCACTTTATCTTTAATGACTTTCACGTTTAGTCGGATAAATATTTTTGGAACATCAGAGTTGGTTTGAAAGAATAATTCTTAATTCGGAAGCTATAAGTTGGAAGAGTTTACCAGGTTATGACTTTTGAGTGTACGACCAAAGATAGAAGTTTTGACGGTTCGTTGGGTCCCGATGATGATTTTAGACTCATGCGTATGTCCAAAAATAGATTTGGAGGTCTGTAGGTTGATTTGATGCTTTTTGGAAAACGTTGGAAAATTGAAGGTTTAGAAGGTTGAAAGGTTTGACTGAGATTTTACTTTGTTGATACCGGATCCGGATTTTCGTTCCGGGAGTTGGTATAGGTCCGTTGTGTTATTTGGGACCTGTATGAAAAATTTGAGGTCATGCCGGGTTGATTTTGTATGGTTCGGCATGGGTTTTAGAAGTTTAAAAGTTTATTAGTTAATTAGGCTTGAATTGATGTGCGACTCATGGTTTTGATGTTTTTGTGTCATTTGAGGCCTTTATTAGGTTCATGTTACGTTTTGGGAATAGTTTGTGAGATCAGACAGGGTCCCGGAGGCTTCGGGTGTGTTTCGGATGTGTTTGGGTTGCGTCGCGCTCTTGTTTGATGTTTCAACATTCTTTGGGCATAAAGGGTACCATATTGAGCAAATGAACTTTTATTTTCGATTTTATTGAACCATTTTATCCGTATCATAATTATAGAATCATAGAAATAAGAATCGCCGAATTCCGAGTTCGTATGTGAGAGTTATGTCTATTTCCGTGTCGAAAAAGATTGCTGGTTCTGGTGCGAACTTTGCTCTTAGCAAATGAGGGAGAGGTCCCCGCGAATGTGAAGAAGGAAATCTGGTTTGACCGGTCAACGCGAATAATTTCTCTTCACGAACGTGGTGGTGTCCCACGAAGGCGAAAAACAAAAATTACATAGTAGTATTTTAAATGGGGAAACCGAGCATTTTAGTATTTTGAGCATATCTTGAGTTTTAGAGCTCCGTTTGAGGTGATTATTAAGGCGTCGTTCTCGTCTCAACAAGGGGGTACATATATGACCTTTATTTTTGATGTTTTACCATGATTATTTCCTTTGGTTATCTTTTTATCCGTGTGTGAATTGTAGAAATTGGGATTTTGAGCCTCAAAGTTGAGAAATGATAAATCCTTAATTTGATAGTCAATTCATGGACGAAATATGATTATTTTGCAGATATACACTATATGAGTTATGGGTAATATGTATATTCGATAGTTTTCGGAATTCCGGTAGCGAGATGGGGGTTGACTTTGCTTACTTTTCATGCGAAGTTGGGAATTTATTTGTAATTGTAAAATTACGAGTTATGAGTATATTTTGATTGGTTTGCACATTCTTTGGCTAGTTTTGGATCGTTTGGAATTGGTTTGAGGTGTTAGAGAGGCGTTAAATCCGGTTATCGAATTTCGGAGAGAACTAAGTCTCTTGTCTAACCTTGTGAGGGGAAATTTATCACGTATGTGTTATATAAGCTATGTGTTATATGTTGTGGGTGCTATGCGCGTATGAGGTAACGAGTGTCCGTGCGTACTCTAGAATTCCTGATTAGGTTCGGATAGACTTAGACTCACGCTATGCTTTAATTGTAATATTTGAGTTAATTTTTGCATGTTTAATTTCTTAATTTATATTCTGCCTGAGACTAGAGTTGCATAGATTATCACACTTGCAATTTTAGTATTTGTCAAGCTTCTTGATTAGCAATAGAGATTACACTTCCTTTTACAGATTTCTCCTGTGTTGTTGTATATTTCTGAATGTTTCTTTAATTTTATAACTCATACATATACTCGTGAGTGGGGCTAGTGACCCGTCTCTTCATTATTCCTATGGATCGGGCTGAATGCCTTAATTGTATCATTATGGGATCGGGTCGTTATGTTTTGGGAAACGCCTTGTGTTATGTTTTGGGAATAGTTTTTGAGATCGAACAGGATCCTGGAGACTTCGGGTGTTTTTTAGATGTGTTTGTGTTGAATCGCGCTCTTATTTGATGTTTCAACGTTGTTTCTATGGGCATAAAGGGTAACATATTGATCAAATAACCTTTTATATGTTCTTTTATTGAACCACTAGATCCGTATCATGATTACGGAACCATAGCAATGTAAATCGTCGAATTTCAAGGTTGTGTGAGAGAGTATGTCCTTTTCCGTAGCAGAAAAGATTGTTGGTTTCTGGTGCGAACTTTGCTTTCAGCGAACGCAACAGAGGTCTCGTGAATGTGAAGAAGGAAATTTGGGTTGACCGGTCAATGCAAAAAAAATTTCTTCACAAACGCGGTGGTGTCCCACAAAGGCAAAGAACAAAATTACCTGGGCAGTGTTTTAAATGGGGAAACCGAGCATTTTAGTATTTTGCGCACATATTGAGTTCAAGAGCTCCTTTTGAAATGATTTTCACGGAGGTGTTCTCGTATCGACAAGGGGGTAAATATATGACCTGTATTTTGATGTTACGATGATTATTTTCTTTGGTTGTCATTTTTATCCGTATTTGCATTGTAGAAATTGGGATTTTGAGCCCCAAAGTTGAGAAATGGTAAATCGTTGATTAGATAGTCAATTCATGGACGAATATGGATAATTTTACGGATATACACTACAAGATTTATGTGTAATACGTATCTTTGATAATTTTTGAAATCCGGGCACGCGGGCCCGGGGTTGATTTTGTTTACTTTTCATGTGGAGTTGGGAATTTATTTGTAATGTGAAATTACGAGTTGAGTATATTTTGATTGGTTTGCACGTTCTTCGCTAGTTTTGAATCGTTTGGAATTGGTTTGAGGTGTTAGATAGGTGTTAAAGACGGTTATCAGATTTCGGAGCGAGGTAAGTCTCCTATCTAACCTTGTGAGAGGTAATTTACCTCGTAGGTGTTATATGTGCTATGTGCTACTTGTTGGGGATACGCATGTATGGGGTGACGAGTTTCTATGAGTACGGTAGAATTCCTCATTATGTATGGGTAGACATAGACCCACGCTATGCTTTAATTGTAATATTTGAGTTATTGTTGCGTGTTTATTTTCTTAATTTATATTTTGCCGGAGACTAGACTTGCGTAGATTATCCCATTTGCGATTTTAGGTATTTGATAAGCTTGTTGATTAGTACTAGAGATTACACCTCCTTCTTGGCTAGTGTTGTTGTATTTGTCCGAAAGTTTCTTTAATTTCACAACTCACACATATACTCATGCGTGGGGCTAGTGACCTATCTCTTCGCTATATCCTATGGATTGGGCTGAACGCCTTAGTAGTATCATTGTGGGATCGGGTCGTTCACCTCGGCGGTATATGATATGCATTTGTGGTTCGTACCGGTCAACCCTAGGTAGTGTACACGACTGTGGGATCGGACTGAACATCTCACCTTGGATCGGGCCGTATGCCATGACAGAAAATCGTGCCTTCACTCGTATGGGATCGGGCCTCTAGCCTCTGCAGAATCATGAAAAATATTTCATAAGGTATCAACGTACTTATGAGTTTTCCTGACTTGAGATGTGACCGTTAATTTGGTGTTGACCATTACATATTCCATTTCAGGAAGTTTTCAGTATTTGAGAACCTTGTGTTTACTGTTCAGTTGAGGATTGTATTATGTACCTCTATCTATTTTTGTTTTTTACTTACCATGCTTCATACCTGTCTACTTTTTATTGTACATGATTTATTGGATAACTATTAACTGTTAATATCTACCCCTCGTCACTACTTATTCGGGGTTAGGCAAGATACTTATTGGATACGCATTGATTTACATACTCATGCTACACTTCTGCACTAATTGTGCATGTTCTGACAGGTTTATTCCATACTACGATCCACAGCACATAGAGTCCCCATCATATTTATTTACTTTATCCTGTTTATCTTATATTTTAGATGGATGTTGTGTTATTATTGTACTCCCTAGTAGATGCTCATGCACTTGTGACGCCAGGTTTTGGAGATTTAAATTATGTTCATGGTTGTATTCCAATATAATTTTGGGATTATATCTTTCGGCCACATTTCAATATTTGAGATAAGGACATCTATACTTTTATAAAAGCGAACTGACGTTCACTTATTATTTCTTTAATTGTTTAGGCATGCATTTTGGACTAACTATTAATGTGTTGATATATTTTTTATCTTGCCTAACGATGGCGTAGGCGCAATCACGGTCTATAGTGAAATTTGGGTAGTGACAACTTGGTATCTGAGCGCTAGGTTCACTTAGGTCTCACGAGTCCTGAGCATGTCTAGTAGAGTCTTTTGTATCGGTATGGAGACGTTTGTACTTATCTTCGAGAGGCTACAGGGCTATTAGGAGAACTTCCATTCTTGATTCCTCGTTGTGCGGTTTGATTTAATTCAAGCTTATGTCTTCATTTCCTTCCCACTCATTCTTGTACGACGCTGAGCGTCTTTTATCAATTGGGAATCGAGGAGTTGTAGTGGTGTTGCAGATGTGGTGTAGGATATTTTTCCTTGCGTATTCAGGTTGTCTATTATCGTCCCCTTGTGGAGGGATGTTCTATCATTTCAGCCTAGTGTTAGAGTTGCATATGGTTTCGAGGCTATGCAAAGTATAGTATGATGTTCATGTGTTGTCGCGTAATCTTGGTGTGAATGGTAAGGTGCTTATTTATGTGTCGCGGTAGTGAATGTCCCAAGATGAGGATTTCTTGGTTCATTGGTTAGAGACTTGGCATTTAATTCCAGCAGAGAAGAGGCAATCGGACTTTGATGTTCATGCTTTGACTGACAGAGTAGCGAGATTTGATATTTTTGAACTTTGTGGAATTCTGGTTTGTGATGTGATGACATCGTCTTTGTTTGAATGCATTTAGGCTCGTCGGTGTGATGGTCTTCATTAGTTTGCCTTCGGGGCTAGGGGTTTTGAAATGGGACCTAAGAAGCGGGTATTAGAGATGGCGATGTATGGTAGCTTCAAGGTAGAATTGGTGTTTCTAGTATTGATGGCTCGAGAAAGATGATCTTTATGGAGGCTTAGAGTTGGTGGCAATTCATTAGTTCATATGCTACAGAGATGGATTATGATTTGAGGCAATATTTTAGTAGCGAAGGATGGGGAAGGACATGTAGGATTATGTCTCGCGGTAGATGAGTTTTTAGAAAGTGAAGTACGAGAAGTAGAGATCGATTAGTTTGCTTAGTTATAGATATGTCATTGGAGGATGTCGGTATTATTGGACCCCTTCTCACATATGTGGGTTATCTCTTGTGAGAAGGTTAGGGGTTGCATGACTCCTGATAAAGTTCATATAAAGAGCTCTGCCTTCTATCCAATGGGATGCATGTACGTACATGTGAGCTTGGATCTCTTGAAGAAGATGGTGTGGTTGTCACGAGGTCGAGTATGCGATTGTGGATGATAATTCGGTTTGTGTTATGATTTATGAAACAAGTATTTACAAGAAATTTAGCTGAGCAATAGTGTGAGATCATGGTAACTGATAAGGAGGAATCATTATGGGTTATGGATTTATGTGATTGTGGCTTAAATCTAAGTCGGGGAGCCTACCGTCTATGATTAGGTCATGTGGTGATATGCCTTTGTAGTTTCGAGTAATCGGTACGTTGGTGGATTAGTTATTACTAAGGGAAGAAAAAATAAGAGGTAATTTAAGTAGGGGATTTGATGGATGTGATGTACACGGGAAAGTATTCATTCGGTGTCTTCATTGGAGTGCTCATGTGATAATGGAGCACTAGTGGTTTAGGTAAATAATCGGGATTGGACTAGAGTGGGCGACTCTCAATAATGGTTCTAATGGATTCGAGATTTTAGGTGTGGTGCTTAAGGATTTGCAGGTTCGTTATATGGTTGACTATTGGGTTTTGTTGTAGAGTGTGAAGGGTTCTTAGAGCATATCTATGTTATTAACGGGTTTGCAGTGCAGTGTTAGAAAAATGGTATAAACAACTTCGGATTTGCAGAAGATCTAATAAGCGCAGGTGTATTAGTTGGAGTTACTATAGACTCCATAAGGAGGGTATGAAATGGCTTATGGGTATTGAAATGTCGTGGTCTCGTGATTTGGGTCACTCAGGATGAGTGTTGATTAGGATTCGTTATGTAATTGAATAGAGGTATTGATTATGAAGCCAAGTCAAAAAGAAATCGGAATAAGCTAAGTCAGCCTAGTAGTGGTTTGGATCAGCATGGTTAAGGAAATGATTGGTTCCTTCGATGAGGTAAGGCAATGCAGGTGTTTTGTGGTTGTACGTGCAGGATTGACAGCCTCTGTAATTTGATTGATTTAGAGGTATTTTCCTCTGATGGTTTTGATTATGTGTAAATGTTCCCCAAAGAGTTATGACAGTTTACAACATGACTTGAGTTCTATGTCTTTTGCAGTTATGGGAAGTTGGTTGTGTGTTGCGATTCTTCTTCTAAAATGGGTTAAGCGAAAGGTTCTAGCCGATGAAGTGTTTATTCTACTGGTGTTTCAGGAGTTATTATGAAATCTTGTACTCTCGCGTAGCAGCATGAAAGGTGCAATAAGTGGTATGGAATTGGAATTTGAGGATCAAGGTTGCGATCAAGCTTTGACAGGACTATCACGAGCTCGAAAGAGCTAGGGAGAGATTTCAGATGTTCAGAGTATGTTGGCGTTATTTTTGTGTCTCCTGAGAATGGTGTTTTGTGGAAGAAGCATTGTGTATTGGTTTATGGATTCTCGATTTGCATTGCTGTAATTGTATGGTTGGTAGCCTTGGATTTGCTGATTTTTCTACTTGGTGTGGAAGGTCGTGGGAGTATCTCCCGCGGGATGATTGTATAAGTGTGACATGTTAGCCATTTATGAGGTAGAGATTAAAATCAGGTATGGAGATTCTAGTACTATCACTGATGGGAGAGTTTATGTCTGAGAAGTGCTATATTTCTTTGCTTCCAGAATGTGGGAGTTTATTCCGGATTGGACGGTAGATCGTATGTGCCATGAATAAGGTCATTGTGGATCTTTGTAAGGTTATTGGCCCATTTTAGGATGATCGGAATCGGCTTGAGGTCCGTTGGTAGGCCTAAGGTGAATCTATATTTATACCAGATCATATATGCTTATTCGGCATAGCATAGCTTAAGGATGGGTCTTCGGGCGTGGTAGATGATATTCTTGCCTTCGTCTATTTTAGGTGCTACTCTTTTAAGCCATATAGGTTGTGAGACAACTTGATTATTCACACATGTGTTGTGATCATGTGTAGCTTTTGGTGTTATGTGAGCGATATGGCTCTCGAGATGCAGGGCGTTTATTGCACCTTAGCCGTGCTTGGCATTTTGTAGGGCACAATGTTATCCGTCTCCCTAGGGTTGTGTTTATGCACTTAGCATTCTTTTGGTCGATATTCAAGAATTTCATGGGTATGAGAATTTTGGCTCGGTGAGTATTACCTTATCGATTGTTATGTGCAGATTGGGTGGCACGTCGCCACTGGTATGATGTTTAGATCGGGATGCACGGCGTAACAGTGAGATGTTGAGTACGGTTCCTTATACGTATTTTGTGTGTTATGATTCTCATGTCTTAGATAGGTTCAAAGTATTACTTTGGTTGTTTTTATTTGTTGCCCATGCCGGATAGTCTTGTATTCGGGTTCGTTATTTCTTATTAGTCATATTCGAGTTGTGGCTTGTTGGCGCATTGACGGCATCGTATGAGATTTTAGACAATGTTTGAGGTCGCTTATTGCCCGAGCAGCTTGTACTGGGTGAGACGAGGTTATTGGACCTGGAATTAGTTTTATCAGATTTATATAATGTATATAAGAGGGATAATGTCACTAATAAGTTCAGAATGCGACATTGGTTCTCTCCAAGCGGAGAGACTCCATGAGTTATTGATTTGGCAGGTGGTTATCAGTTTGTAAACATCCCTTTCATTGTTGCAGTTTTACGAGTGTTGGAACAGGGTTTACATGCATTATGAGGTATATTACGGGCATTGTGGTTGGAGGATATTATTATGAGCATACAAATTATGCGGTGCATTGTGTGGATTCAACATGGGTGTATGATCATGATTTGGTACAGCATATTGAGATTGATACGGCGTGTGTATGTTAGAATCAGACCTAGTAGAGAATTCCATATGTTGGAATTTTGTTGTAACACTTGTGGGCTAAGGTAGCAGGAAGGGTATTCAGTATGGCTTGAGCTAATGTGCTCTTATGGGTTGTGGTGGCACTGTTAGGTGCACGAGGTGTTAAGCAATGATTTTTGGGCAACTTTGGAACGGTTCTTGCCGCGTTTGAGGACCAACGTATGTTTAAGAGGGGGAGAGTGTAACGACCCGACCGGTCATTTTTAGCTCTAGCATGTCGTTCGCCGGTTTGAGACCTTGTATAGCTTCATTTCATATATTATAACTTGCACGTGTATTCGGATTAAATTTTAGGGCAGATCAAAGTTGGTTTGGAAGAATAATTCTCAATTCGGAAGCTTTAAGTTTGAATAGTTGACCATGGTTGTACGTTTGAGTAAACGGCCTCTTATTGGAGTTTTGACAGTTCTCTAAGGTCCAGATGATGATTTTGGACTCACGCATATGTCCGAAAATAGATTTGGAGGTCCGTATGTTGATTTGATATTTGGGACCTGCATGAAAAATTTGAGGTCATGCCAGGTTGATTTGTATGGTTCGGCATGAGTTTTAGAAGTTTAAACATTCATTAGTTAATTAGGCTTGAATTGATGTGCGATTCATGGTTTTTGATGTTTTTGTATCATTTGAGGCCTCGAGTAGGTTCATGTTATGTTTTGGGAATAACTTGTGAGACCAGACAGGGTCCCGGAGGCTTCGGGTGTGTTTCAGATGTGTTTGGGTTGCGTCGTGCTCTTATTTGATGTTTCAACGTTGTTTCTTTGGGCATAAAGGGTACCATATTGAGAAAACGACCTTTTATTTGTGATTGGATTGAACCATTATATCCTTATCATAAAAATGGAATCATAGCAATAAAAATCGTCAAATTCTGAGTTCTTATGCGTGAGTTACGTCTATTTTGTGTCGAAAAAGATTGCTGGTTTCTGGTGCGAACTTTGCTCTTAGCGAACGTGGGAGAGGTTCCCGCGAACGCGAATAAGGAAATCTGGGTTGACCGGTCAACGGGAAAAATTTCTCTTCACGAACGTGATGGTGTCCCACGAAGACAAAGAACAAAAATTACATATGCATTATTTTAAATGGGGAAACCGAGCATTTTAGTATTTTGAGCATATCTTGAGTTCTAGAGCTCTGTTTGAGGTGATTGATGCGGCGTCGTTCTCGTCTCAACAAAGGGGTAAACATCTGACCTTTAATTTTGATGTTTTACCATGATTATTTCCTTTGGTTATCTTTTTATCCGTGTTTGAATTGTAGAAATTAGGGTTTTGAGCCTCAAAGTTGAGAAATGGTAAATCCTTAATTTGATAGTCAATTCATAGATGAAATATAATGATTTTGTGTATATACACTATATGAGTTATGGGTAATATGTATTTTTGATAATTTTCGGAATCCTGGTAGAGGGCCCGGGGTTGACTTTGTTTACTTTTCGTGCGGAGTTGGGAATTTATTTTTAATTGTGAAATTACGAGTTTTGAGTTTATTTTGATTGGTTTGCACGTACTTTGGCTAGTTTTGGATCGTTTGGAATTGGTTTGAGGTGTTAGAGAGGCTTTAAATCCGGTTAGCGGATTTCGAAGAGAACTAAGTCTCCTGTCTAACCTTGTGAAGGGAAATTTATCTCGTACGTGCTATGTGCTATATATTGTGGGGGCTAAGCATGTATAAGGTGACTAGTGTTCGTGCATACTCTAGAATTCCTTATTAGGTTCGGATAGACTTAGACTCATGATATGCTTTAATTGTAATATTTGAGTTAATTTTTGCCTGTTTAATTTCTTAATGTATATTCTGCCTAAGACTAGACTTGCATAGATTATCACACTTGCGATTTTAGTATTTGGCAAGCTTCTTGATTAGCAGTAGAAATTACACTTCCTGTTACAGATTTATCCTGTGTTTTACATATTTATCCGAAATATTAAATTTCATAACTCACACATATATTCGTGAGTGGAGCCAGTGACCCGTCTAGTCTTTATTATTCCTATGGGATAGGACAGTTCGCCTCGGCAGTATTATGAGATGCATCTATGGTTCGTGCCGGTCGACCATCGGCAATGTACACTATTATGAGATCGAGTTGAATGCCTCGACTGGGATCGCGTCGTACGCCATGGTAGGAATTCGTGCCTTTACTCATATGGGATAGGGACGCTCGCCTCAGGGAATCGTGCAAAAATTTTCATAAGGAATCAATGTACTTATGCCTTGTCCTAACTTGAGATGTGGCCATTGATTTGGTATTGACCGTTATGAATTCCATGTAAGGATGTTTTCGATATTTGAGGACCTTGTGTTTACTGATCAGTTGAGGATCGTATTATTTACCTATATCTGTTTTTACAGTTTACTTATCATGCTTCATATATACTTGTCTACCTTTTTACTGTACATGATTTATTGGACCATTAGTAAGTGTCGATGTCTACCCATCATCACTAATTCTCCGGGGTTAAGGAAGATACTTACTGGGTACGCGTTGATTTACATACCCGTGCTACACTAATTGTGCAGGTTCCGACAGGTTCATTTAGTGGTCATCTTGGCGCATAGCCGCAGCTACAGAGGGAACTTTACGGTAAGATGCATTCCATGCTATGATCTGCAACACACAGAGTCTCCACTCATATTTATTTACTTTATACTATATATCTTATATTCCAGACGGATGTTGTGCTATTATTGTACACCCTAATAGATGCTCATGCACTTGAGACACCGGATTTTGGGAATTTAGTTTTTGTTCGTGGTTGTATTCCATTATGATTTTAAGGATATATTTTTCGGCCACATTTGAATATTTAAGATAATGGCATCTATAAATTTGAAAACGAACAACTTTCGCTCCTTAATTCTTTAATCGTTTTGAAATACATTTTGGACTAACTATTAATGTGTGGATATATTTGTTGGGTTGCCTAACGATGAAGTTTGTCACCATCACGGTCTATAGTAGAATTTGGTTCGTGACATTAATAATCATTAAATAATATAGTAAAGTGCAACTAACCACATGACTCTCCGGAAATATCTTTTAATCAATCTTATGCCTCTTGCAATTCCTTACTTAGTTATTCTCCCTAATGGTTACAGAGTTAAATTAACTTATTCAAGTTCACTTACTTTATCTAATGATCTAATTTTACAGAATACTTTACTTGTACTTTACTCCTAATATAGTTTAATTTTCTTACATCAACTTTTGTTACAACTTTGTTACAAAGCCTTATTTCTCCTTATGATTCTATTTTACAGGGTGCTTCTCTGAAGAGGCAACTGATTCTTGGTTGTTTACCTCGAAAATGGTTTTAACAATTATATTTGATTTGTGGTTCTAAAAATATGTGATTTATTCCAATACTAGTGAACAAACAAGAAATATTAAGTGTAAGTGAGAAGAAATGATAAACCAAACCAATGTTGCTAGGACAATGGGGACCTCGAGGGCCTTGAGGTTATCTAAGAGTAGGATAGTAAGATCAATAAAGTAAGAGAAATAAAGCTGAAGAACAATCTTGAGTACACTAAACGAGAAAAGCAGAGTAGAATGTTCTATTGCAGTGAATGATTATGTTTACAAATGATTGGAATCCCCTTTATATAGGAGGGGAAAACATCTTTCTATTTACAGTAAAAAATCCTATTGGTACAGTTGTATAACCGTCTAGTACGGATTTGTACGAACAAATCCAGAGATTTGCAACTTAACCTATATGCCCTTGAGACATTCCCGCATTTTCTTTAGTGTCATCGAGATTGCACTGTCTTCGAGGTTTGCCATGTAGGACCCTCGATTTGCTTCCCGAGGTGCGCACATATTAGCTAGACTTGATTCTCACTTCAAGTTTCCCGAGCTCGGGCTCGGGGTACAGTTGGGACTTCGAAGTCGGCCTCTCCGATTTCGGCCATATACAGATAGTCCCCGCGTTTCTTAGAATGAAATGAAAAGAAACTACTTGAATTCCCGAAGTCTTCGATGATGATATCATTCTTATGATGTAAGCATTGAAATGACTGAAGCATCCCATCGGCTCCCTTCCTCAAAAGTATGAAGTGCACGCCAAAGCCGTTTAGCCACGAATGTCAATGAATAGTCGCCGCCCTTCTCTATATATACTTGTTTTAGTTTCTTGTTAAGAACTTTTTCACCTTGCAACGCCTATTTTCCTCTATGAGTTTCCTTTTCATCACCAGATCTTCCGCTGTCTTAATTCAAAACCTCGCCGGTTTAATCACCTTCTCTCTTCTTCTTCTAAAGGACCAATGGCGAAAACATCCAATTCCGTTCCTCAGAATGAAGGAACCTCCACATCTACTTCCCGTCTGGCCGGTGGTAAACCGCTGGCACTTCATAAGATCATACCGAAAAATTTTCCTTGAAAAAGGAATTTATAGACGAGAACCCTCCCAACGTTCCCTGCCGTCAAGAACACACATTGAGGTTCATAAGGTCAATTGAGAAAAAGCACCTTGACGCTGTAAGGAGAGAGTGTAAATGGGATGAGAAGGTTGTTTTGCAAATACCTTCTCGCGAGGAGGACATCACAACCTACGTAGAGGGGTTTATGAGTGCGTATACATACCCCTTTACGTTGGGTCCCCTCGACCCATTTGTGCTTGAATTTTGCCTAAGGTATCAAACCACCCTTGGCCAGATACATCCATCCTTTTGGAAGATCGTAATGATGATGAGGTTTTTTGCCGACAAGGCAGGGCTCGAGTTCACCCTCAGCCACCTCATCTGATTATATCGGACGCAATATTTCCGAGGCTTGATCAAACTTCAACGCCGAACGACGAAGACAAAGATTGAGGTTGGATGAGCTGGTTCATCCGGGTGAGGATCATCGATGTTATCCCCAAGGAGTTTCTGCCATTCCTCGAGAAATGGAACTTCGAGCGTGAGTGGAATTCTTTGCTTTAATTCATTCCATCATTTTGTCTAAAATTCACATAATTATTCCTTTCCCTCTTCCATAGCGGTCCCGTGGATGCCAATTGCAGTCCTCGACCTTGAGGACTGGGTTCGCAAACTAGCTGCTACTTCACCATACAACAAACACAGATGGCAAGACTTGGCGAAGGGCAAATGGGAGGCGAAGCACCACGGTACGTGTTATAATATTTCTTTCCTTAACTAAAAACCTTTCTTCATGTGATCTAACTCATCTATTGTTGGCATTGGCGAGTTCTCCAAGATAAGGCCTCCCCCTCTCGGAGAGGAAGTAGGATCTTCGGCTTCAAAGACAAAGAAGGATAATAAGAGAAAACGATCCTCGAAGAGCGAGGACACTCAAAGCAAATCGGAGCCTGCTCGGAGGCGCAAGAAAAATGTTGTCATCAGCGAGGATTTTGACTTGGTCCACCGATCCATGGATGATGATGACGACGACGTGGAGGGCTCGACTCTGGTGACTCGAACCAGAAAATCTTCCAAGGCTATCAATCCTGCTGGGACCGAGGCCACTAGCCTCAAAGAAGGAACTTCAAAAGAAAGAGGGGGTGGAGGTCCTGTATCACCCGAGGTGGTGATTGTTTCCCACACTTTGGAAAATAATGCAGAGGGGGTGAGTTTCGAAGCTCCTTTGCCTGAATAGAGTGCCTCGGGTGATCTCCCTGAGGTCGTGGCAGCAGTTCATTCCCCGTCATTTCTGACCTTTTCCGAGGATACCATTAGGGAAGCTCAAAATCTGAAGACGCACGAGCTAGGCGGAGTCCCGGGTGAAAACGACACCTTCCAGTGTTGCTTTACTAGGGTCGACGAGGCTGAACCAGCTGATGCAAATTCAATCTTTGAGGAGGCCCAACATCATTGCTCAATTTTAAGTTTTTAATGGCACTACAATTTTTCCAACGTCATACTTTCTTCTTTTGCTTGATCGACACTTCTTTTCTGTAGGCCTTCGACAAATTCAAGACCGAGCTATGTCATTGTGAGGCCGAGTTGCGTAGGTCTTCGAACTAGGAGAAAAACCTAAGGCTTCTCTGTGACAAGAAGGAGAAAGAACTCAAGCACCTTTGATCGAAGTTGACCATAGCTCGAGAGTACGAGGACAGGCTAGAGAAGAAGGTAACCTTTGTTCTGAAAAAATACGGGCTCCCTCTCCCATCTTTAGAGGCTAATACTTCAATGTCTCAGCTTCAGCAAAAGGTAGAGATGCTGGAGCGCCTTCGTGGTAAGGTCGATCAGGTTAACTCCGAGCGCAATAAATGGAATAGAAAGATGCACACATTTGCTACAGCTAAAAATGATGCACTATAAAAATATCAACCCTCGAGATTCAACTTCGAAATGCATAGGAGATCAACTTTGTTCCGGCTGGCAGAATAGCCGAGCTCGAGGCTGGACTTTCGAAAGCCAAGGCTGAAGTTGTGGAGGTTCGGGCCGAAGCTAGAGAAATACAAACAAAGGCTGATAGGACGGTGGCCATTTATTTGAAGGATGTTGTCGATGCTCAGATGGAGTTGAGGGGGGCTTCCGATCGGGAGAAAAGAAACAATGATTATGTCCGCTGTCGATCCCGGATGTAGACCCTCGAGTAGGTCCATGTTAAGGGCTTCGACCTCTCCGAGGATATAGAGCAAGCTAAGGCAGATGAGGCTGAGGGAAAATTTGTCCTTTCCTCCGATGATGATGACGTCGAAGATGATGAGTAAGAGACTGACGAGGAGGCTTCCGGGGAAGATGCTGGTACCGAGGGGGTTGACAGAGACGATGTCCCCGAGGGGGAAGAGGCTCCCAAAAATCATGTTACCAAAGGTCAAGCTACCGAAGCAGGCGACCCCGACAATAGACCAGGCCTCCTTTAATTTCTTTATTTTGTGTAAGGGATCCATGTTGGAGTTTTGTAAAAATACTTTTGGACCATCATCTGAATATAAAGAATCTTTTGTTTCATCTTTGTTTTTTGTTAATTTCCATGTTGACTTTGCCTTTGAAATGAGATTTTGTGTTTTTGACGATCAGTCCGATGTATTGGACGTAGAATATAATACCCTTAGGTTCCGATCGATAATAGGTTACCACTTAAGGCTCGACCTTTGAGCTCAGGTTTAGCTCGGGACTTTTCGAGTCCGAACTGAGTAAGGTCCCGAGCATGGTGTGCTTCGGCCTCTATGTTCTTTAAGTATTGGCCCTTAGGCTTTAAAACATCAGCCCTTAGGCTCTTCAGGTTGGCCCTTAGGCTCTTTTAGGCTAGCCCTTACGCTCTTTTAGGTTGGCCCTTAGGCTCTGAAATATCGGCCCTTAGGCTCTGTATAGATTGGGCCAGTTCGGCCTCTAAAATGGCTACAATTTTCCCTCTTTATGGCTAAAGACTTAGTAAATATTTTGTTATGCCTTGGCATGTATTTATATTCTTTTGATTTTTTGACGGTTCGACTGATTGGAACCTCGTTTGCAAATCGATGTTAAAAGATGATTGAATGCCTTTTGAGGTTTTTTCGAAGGCTGATATTTTCAAATCCTTCACATTATTCAAGGGTTGGTTTTATCGAAGCCCCTTTGCTTTTGCCGAGGGTAGCCTAGTTTAACCGATTTTTCAAAGTATTTGAAGGCCTTTTTAGTTTATATGGCGAAAGTCCGACGTCTCCGAGCCGCGTTATTTCGGTCGTAGCCTTTTCATATGACCGTAGTCTTTTATATGGTCGTAGCCTTAAGTCCTCGAGTACGATGGACTTGGCCTTAATATCGAGGGGATATATTTTTGAGGTCTTATAAGTTTGAGTGTGCCTTATTGAGGTCTTATAAGTTTGAGTTTTTGATGACTCAATGTGTTGACTATCGATGGCAGTCCATGAGTACTCGGATGCATTTAGGGTTTTGGCCCTTGAGCCGTTTCATGCAGATGTGTAAATGTGAAAATAGCATACTTCTTGGAGAGAGAGTGTGTTTTGATATAGTAATAGTGCTTCTTTGAATAATTGATACATGTGTACATGTTTTTTCGTTAGGGGCTCGACTGCTCTACATGGACACGATTAATTTGACCGTTTGGCCCATTACATTGTTTTCCTTTCGAGGCCCTCTTTTGCTTAGATTCTTTTTTTCGAAGATAAAACCTCCGAGGGTGATGCCCCCCGGTATTCGAGGTTGATTTAAAAGAAGCCTTGAATACTTGTCGAGTATTCCTTAGGTAGCATATAAGTTTTTCCTCGTTAAAAACCTTGCCGGTAAAACCCATTTGGGATAAAACCCGATCTAAGGGAAAAAGAGTGCAACACATGCTTTAAAACCCTAAGTCTTCGAGTTGAAGGGTGCTCCGATATCTCCAATCAAACACCTGTAACGAGTTAGTATAAAAAATAAATGAAAAAGGGGAGAAGGTCATACCTCAGCAATAATAACGTTTTAGCAATGATATATTCCGATTGTTTGGTAGTTGCTCGCCTTCCATTGTGCTAAGTTTGTAGGATCCTTTGCCTACGACTCCGAGGAAACGGTACGGTCCCTCCCAGTTAGGGCCTAGCTTTCCTTCATTTTGGTTTCGAGTATTGAGGGTGACTTTTCTTAGAACTAAGTCCCCGACTCTGAAGTAGAGGAGGTTCGTTCTTCTGTTGTAGTACCTTTCAATCCTATGTTTTTCAACGGACACTCGAACTAATGCGGCTTCACGTTTTTCATCTAGGAGATCGACGGAAGTGTTCATGGCCTCATTGTTTGAGTCCTCGGTGGTATGTTGAAATCTGATGCTCGATTCCCCGACCTCGACTGCGATCAATGCCTCGGACCCATATACCAAAGAAAATGGGGTCTCCCCCGTGCTCGACTTCGACGTTGTTCGATATGCCTATAGTACCTCGGGCAGTACTTCTCTCTATTTCCCCTTCGCATTATCTAACCCTTTCTTTAAGTTTTGGATGATGGTTTTGTTTGTGGACTCGGCCTAAGCATTTGCACTTGGGTGATAAGGCGCTGATAAGATCCTTTTGATATTATGATCCTCGAGGAATTTCGTTACTTTCATGCCGATGAACTGTTTCCCGTTGTCGCATGTAATATTGGCGGGTATCCCGAACGGCATATGATGTGGTCCCATATGAAGTTGATGACCTGTTTTTCTCTTATTTTATCGAAGGCCTGTGCTTCGACCCATTTTGAGAAGTAGTCAGTCATAAACAAAATAAATTTAGCTTTACCTGGCGTCGTTGGTAGAGGGCCAATGATGTCAATCCCCCATTTTATAAATGGCCATGGAGATAGGACTGAGTAAGTTGTTCACCGGGCTGATGGATCATCGGTGCGACCTTTGGCATTTGTCACATCTTTGAAAGAACTCATTTGTGTCTTTTTCCATGCTATCCCAATAATATCCTGCTCTGATCACCTTTCGAACCAAGGAATCGGCACCGGAGTGATTCCCACAAATGCCTTCATGGATTTCTCATAGTACGTAATTAGTGTCCCCCAGTCCCAAGCACACTGCCAGTGGTCCGTCATAGGTCCTTCTATATAATGTTCCATTTTCATCGAGTGAGAATCGAGCTGGTTTGGCTCGAAGAGCCCTCGATTCTTTTGGGTCCGAGGGAAGCTTCTCGTGCTTCAAGTAGTCGATGAAATTATTCCTCCAGTCCTATGTTAGACTTGTCGAGCTTATTTCTGCATGGCCTTTCGACCACTGACTTCGATAATTGGACGACAATCCCAGGGACAATATCATCTTCTTCGACCTATGACCCTAGATTTGCAAGCGCATCGGCCTCGTTGTTCTGTTCCCGAGGTACATGGACTAATGTCCACTCTTTGAAGCGATGCAACGTCACATGAAGTTTGTCTAAGTATCTTTGAATTCTATCCTCTCAAACCTCAAAGCTCCCATTCACTTGGTTCATTACCAAAAGAGAGTCGCATTTGGCCTCGATTATCTCTCCTCCTAGGCTCTTGGCCAATTCGAGACCTGCAATCATGGCCTCATATTCGGCCTCATTGTTAGTTAATTTTCAAGTTTTATAAATTTTCTAATGATGTTTCCAGAAGGCGGTTTAGAACTATACCGAGACCTGACCCTTTCACATTGGATGCACCGTTTGTGAAGAGGGTCCATACCCCCGATGATGTGCCCGTTTTAGCAAGACTTCCATTTCTACTTCGGGCACGAGCAACCGTAAAATCGTCCACGAAGTCTACCAAGATTTGAGACTTGATAGCCATTCAGGGTTGATATTCGATATCATACCCTTCGAGTTCGATGGCCCATTTCGCCAATCGGCCCGATAATTCGGGCTTATGAAGAATGTTTCGAAGAGGATATGTAGTTAATACATATATAGGATGACAGTGAAAATATGGTTTCAACTTCCTAGATGAACTTATTAATGCAAGGGCTAATGTTTCTAAATGTGTATACCTGGTTTCAGCATCTCCTAGGGTCCGACTTATATAATAGACATGAAATTGCGTACCTTGCTGTTCTCGAACCAACACGCCACCAACCTCTACCTCGGACACAGCCTAATACAAATATAGTGTTTCATCATCCTTCGGAGTATGAAGCAAGGGCGGGCTCGAGAGATACCGTTTTAATTCTTCTAAGGCTTGTTGGCATTCCAGGGTCCATGCGAAGTTGTTTTTCTTCTTGATTAGGGAGAAGAAATGATGGCTCCGATCTGAAGACCTCGAGATAAACCGGCCAAGAGCAGTTATCCGTTCATTCAGTCGTTGCACAACTTTCACATTATTTACGACGGTGATTTCCTCGATGGCTTTGATTTTGTCGGGGTTGATCTCGATCCTTGATCGATACCATGAACCCTAGAAACTTGCCCAGGCCAACTCCGAAAGCACATTTCTCGGGGTTGAGTTTCATGTTGTACTTCCTTGGGATATCGAACGTTGCCTGCAAATGGGTCAAATGGTCCTCTGCGCGCAGGGACTTAACTAGCATGTCATCAATATAAACTTCCATGTATTTTCCTATTTGATGTTCGAACAGTTTATTAACTAAGCGTTAATATGTTGCTCCTGCATTTTTTAGCTCGAATGGAATTACATTATAGCAATATGTACCGTACTTCGTGATAAACGAAGTCTTTTCCTGGTCCTCCGAGCTCATTGAATTTGATTTTAATCGGACTAGGCATTGAGAAAAGTAAGGATCTCATGGCCGGCCGTGAAATTGATCAGACGGTCGATGTTGGGCAGTGGGAAGGAATCTTTAGGGCATGCTTTATTTAAATCTTCGTAGTCTAGACACATTCTAAGTTTATTTCCCTTTTTAGGGACTACCACTACGTTATCTAGCAATTCGGGATATTTTACTTCCCTGATGGATCCTACTTTGAGAAGTTTGGTTACCTCGTCTTTGATGAATGCATGTTTTACCTCGGACTGAGGTCTCCTCTTTTGTTTCACCAGTTTAAATCTGGGATCGACACTTTGTCGATAGGTTGTTATCTCTAGTGGGATCCCTATCATATCTAAGTGGGACCAAGCAAAGTAATCAATGTTATCAATAAGGAATTGAATGATGTTTTCCCTGAATTCGGGAGCTAATCCCGTTCCCAGGTATACCTTTTGTTCCGGCAGGTGTTTGACCAATACCACCTGCTTGAGCTACTCGATAGTTGACTTCGTCGCATCTGACTCCTCGGGGGAGACGAAGGCTCGAGGGGTAAGTAAATCTTCGTCGTCCTCGGTCACCTAATCCTCGATCATCTATTCCTCGGGCTCAGCCAAGGACACGGGCTGTGATTGCTATTTGGCTACCTGTTTGTCCTTCGAATTTTCTAATGTGGGTGCTATCGACAACGGCGCAAAGTCGTGTACTGCAAACATTTCCTTGGTTGCATGATACTCCCCATATACTATTTTTACGCCATCCTTTGTTGGGAACTTCATGATCTAATGAAGGTTCGATGGCACGACCCTCATGCTATGGATCCATGTCCTTCCAAGCAAAGCATTGTACCTCATGTCACCTTCGATGACATGAAACTTGGTGTTTTGTATGGTTCCGTACATATTGACTGGGAGGATGATTTCCTCCTTCGTCATTTCACTTTCCATGTTGAAGCCAATCAAGACTCGAGATGCTGGTATGATTTGGTCGAGCAGCTCGAGCTGTTCCACGACCCTTGACCTGATTATGTTGGCCGAGCTACCTAGATCCACGAGAACACAATTAACTTGAACTTTATTCAAAAGGATAGAGATTACCAGTGCGTCGTTGTGAGGCTGAGATAAAGCCTCGATGTCTTCCTCGCTGAATGTGAAAGTGTCCTCGGGTATGTAGTCCCGAGTCTGCTTTTCCCTTGTGATAATACTTTGGTTCTTTTGAATATGGGTCCCTGTGGGACGTCGACTTTGCCGATGATAATGTGAATGACATGCTAGGGCTCTTCTGGTTCATTTTTCCTATTTGCGTCTCTTTTTCAGAAGTGGTTCTTGGCATGGTCGCTGAGAAACTCTCGAAGGTGCCCTTCGTTGAACAATCGGGCTACCTCCTCTCTAAGCTACCTGCAGTCCTCGGTCCTATGACCATGAGTACCATGGTACTTGCACATCAAGTTGGGGTTCCTCTGAGAAGGATCTGTCTTAATGGGCTTGGGCCACCTGGGCATCGATGTTAAAGTTGTATTCTGATAATCGTGGTGCCTGCACGGCCTCGAATGCCTATCGAACCCGGTCATGCTCATGAGTCCCCGAGAATTCTGACCTCGATCTGCTCTTCGATCATGTCGAGGTATGTTGTGCCTCGAAATGTTCCTTCTTTCTTCAGTGTATGGTTGATATCTTTCCTTGTTTGGCCTTGGCTCTCTGCTTGCATCTCTCGACTTCTTTTCTAGTAACCTGCTTGGATAAACTGAGCCCGAGGTGGCTCCCAACTGTTCATCCTCGACCTTAATTTTTGACTGGTACCTATTATGCACATCCGCCCAGAATATGACGGGATATTCGATCAAGTTCTGTTTCAGTTGTCTCGATGCTATTGAACTCCTTTCATTTAGCCCCTGAGTGAAGGCTTGTACAACCCAGTCATCGGAGACTAGTGGTAACTCCATTCGTTCCAACTGGAACCGGGATACAAATTCCCTCAACATCTCGTTCTCCCTTTGCTTGATTTTGAACACATTAGACTTCCTTGTAGAAACCTTTATGGCACCAGCATGTCCCTTTACAAACGAGTCTGTCAACATGGCAAACAAATCAATAGCGTTTGGGGGCAGGTTATGGTACCGCATCATGTCCCCCTTCGACAATGTTTCTTCGAACTTCTTCAATAGAACCGACTTGATTTCGTCGTCCTTCAAATCATTCTCTTTTATACCACAAGTGTATGTGGTTATGTGCTCGTTGGGATCGGTGGTCCCGTTTTATTTTGGGATATCTGGTATCCGAAACTTCTTCGGGATGGGCTTCGGAGCCGCACTCGGGGGAATGGTTTTTGTACAAACTTCTTCGAATCCAATCCCTTCAAAATCGGAGGTCCTCCCGGTATTTGGTCGACCCTCGAGTTGTAGGTTTCCACTTTCTTATCGTTGTCTTCCATCTTCTTTTCTATTGACTCGACCCTCTTAGTGAGTTCCTCAAGCATTTTCATGATGGTGGGGTCAGTTCCTGCCCAGGCTTTCTTCATCGCGAACGCACCACATGGGCCGCGTTCGCATAGAGTAATCCCAGCTGGCCCCTAAATTCTTCTACGCGAACGCGTCTCATAGGCCGTGAACGCACAGTACAGTCAACCCCAACCTTACGCGAACGCACCCCAGGCCCGCAAACGCATAGAAGGAATTTCCTCAGAAGCCCAATGCCCTTATGCGAACGCGGGACCACCTCTGCAAACGCATAGGGTAAATCCCTGCTGCAGAAACACCAGCAAAATAGCTGGTTCAAAAATCCAAGAATCACCCTATTGACCACCCGAAACTCACCCGAGGCCCCCGGGACCTCAACCAAACCTACCAACACACCCCATAACATCATTCAAACTTAGTCGAGCCCTTGGAACACCCAAAATAACATCACAACACCAAAATCACATAAAATTCAAGCCTATGAACTTGAAATTCCTAAATCACACCAACGATGCCGAAACTATCCAAAACACCTCCGATTAACCTGACATTTTCCACACATATCCGAAATGACATAACGAACCTGTTCCAACTATTGGAATTCCATTCC
The DNA here is from genome assembly GCA_005239495.1 of Nicotiana undulata. NCBI lineage: Eukaryota > Viridiplantae > Streptophyta > Magnoliopsida > Solanales > Solanaceae > Nicotiana > Nicotiana undulata. The sequence goes on from ML245462.1 coordinate 60,477, forward strand.
GACCCCCATAGCCTATTTTCCACTGCTGACCGGATATCGCCAAAAACTAATTTTCGTCAATTCAAGCCTAATTCTACACCGGACACCACAAAAATATTCCGAACACACTCCTAAGTCCCAAATCACCTAACGAAGCTATCCGAGCCATGAAATCTGCATTCCGAGGTCGTTTACCAATTAGTCAACTCCCAGTTGACTTTTCCAAATATAAGGCTATTTTTAGAGACTAAGTGTCTCAATTCCCACTACAATCATTCTGAACCCGAGCCAACCAACTCCAACATATTATAAACAGTATAACCAACCTATGACAAGGCAAAAACAGTAAATATAATGCAGATTCTACGAAACGACCGGCCGGGTCACTACAAACAGGGACCTCGAGCTCGATATTCGGGGGCCTCGAGGTTAGCTGAGAGTAGTATAGTAAGAACAATAAAGTAAGAGCAATAATGCTGAAGAACAATCTTGAGCACAGTAAACGAGAAAAGCAGAGTAGAATATTTAATTACAGTGAATGATGATGTTTACAAATGATTGGAATCCCTTTTATATAGGTGGGGAAAACACCTTTCTATTTATAGTAAAAAATTCTATTGGTACAGTTGTATAACCGTCTAGTACGTATTTGTACGAACCAATCCTGAGATTTGCACCTTGACCTATATGCCCTTGAGAAATTCCCGTCTTTTCTGTAGTGTCATCGAGATTGCACTGTCTTCGAGGTAGGCCATGTTGGGCCCTCGATTTGCTTCCTGAGGTGCACACATCTCAGCTAGACTTGATTCTCAATTCGAGTTTCCCGAGCTCAGGCTCGGGGTACAATTGAGACTTCGAAGTCGGCCTCTCCGATTTCGACCGTATACATTCGTAAAATGTCAAATAAGCTTTATTTGATTTATCCTGGGACACTTTATCCATGGTCTATTTCTACCACTTTAATTGGTGAAGCTGTGACTGCTAATTCCGATACTTTTGCTTGATTTTATTTTAGTCTCTCTACTTTTCATACTGTAAATACTATTGAAGCTAACAAAGTTATTCCTTCTAGTTTTTCTACTGTTCATATTGTAAATACCATTGAAGCTAATAAAATTATTTCTGGTAGTGAGTATTCTTCTACTTGTTCTTTTTCTTCAATTTTTTATTTTCATTTCTTTTGGTATCTTCAACTTGATCATATGCCTTTTCAGTAAATTAAATCACTTGCTCACCTTAAAGACAAACTCCCTAAGAAACAATCCTTTTATCTGTGAGGTTTGTCCCATGGCTAGGTAGCAAATGCTTTCTTTTTCTAACAGTTCTATTAAAACAATCACCCCTTTTAACTCGTTCATGTGAATTTATGGGGCTCTTTTACCACACACAAACCTACAATGGATTCAAAAATATTTTTTAACTATTGTAAATTATTTTTCAGAGCCGCTAGGACACAGCTACTTTCCACCAAATCAAATACTTCTACCCTTTTGAAGTCTTCCATTCTTTCTAATCCAGAACTAATTTCATTATTTTATCAAGACACATAGGTGTGATAATGCATTTGAATTTGGTTTCAATGTTGAAGTTATTTTTTCTTCTCGTCACAAATGATTATACACCTACTTCCTGTCCACACAATTCTCAACAAAATGGAGTTGTAAAATGAATATTAATACTACTAAAAACTGCTAGATCCCTACTTTTTCAATACGTACTTGTACAAAAATACTGAAGGGAATGTATTCTTACTACCACCTATTTGATTAACCAATTTTCTTTGCTTCTTTTATAACACAAAAAACCTTATGAACTCCTTTATATTCTTATTTCTGTCTATTCTTACCTTAAGTTTTTTAGTTGTTTATGTTTTGCTGTCGTGCCTAAGACTCAAAGGAATAAATTTTATTCCAGGACTACTTTTTTATTGTTCCTCAGGTATAGCACTACTAATAGCATTATTAAAAAGGATTACAAGTTGTTAAATTTTAATATTAAATACACAATTTTCTTCTCCCAGATATTTCTTTTTATGATCTGACTTTTTTTATTCGTCCACTTCTCTAACTAGTCTTTTTCCTTCCTTTATTACAGTTTCTAATGTTTTTCCTAATATTTTTCTTGTTAATCCTCCTGTTTTTTCTGCTTCTGCTCTAGTTTTCACCTTTTTTCCTTCTATTTCTCTTGTTTTTGCTCATGATACATATTTTTTGATATTGTTGTTCGTAATTCTTCTGTTCCTGATGCTTCTATTCATCTGAGAAGGTCCAGACCTTCTCTAGCTCTGCCTACCTCAAAGACTATGTTTGCACCAATGTTTTTATTTCTAAGGATACTCACTCTATTTCTATGGGTTGCTTGAACCACAGTTCTATCATCATGCGGTTTCTAATCCTGCTTGGCAGGATGCTATGATAAACGCATTTCTGGCTCTGGAGGCTAATTGTAACGACCCGGCCGGTCGTTTTGAGAGTTAGAGCCCCGATCCCCTAATAACTGCTTTCCTCACATTTATTTCTGCTTTTGGGATTGGCCAGAGTGTTTGGTTATGAAATTCGGAGAGTTTTCACTTAGTCCCTAGTTGTGAGTTTAAGCCTTAGAATTTAGACTGTAGCCGGAACTTTGTGAAGACGAATCCGGAATAAAATTCCGTCGACTCCGTCAGCTCTGTTGAGTGATTTTAGTGTTAGAAGCGCGCTCGGAATGTGTTTTGGAGGTCTGTAGTAGATTTAGGCTTGAATTGGAGAAAGTTAGATTTTCGGCTATTTCGCCAATAGTGGAAATTCCGGAAGTGGCTGTGAGTCCGTAGTGTCATTTGTCACCTGTGTGTAAAATTTGAGGTCATTCGGACTAAGTTTGATATGTTTCGGCATTATTTGTATAATTTGGTAAATTCTAAATTCTTAGGCATGAATCCGTACTTAATTGGTGTTTTTGGTGTTGTTTGATGTGGTTTGAAGGCTCGACTAAGTTCGTATGGTGTTATAGGATGGGTTGGTATGTTCTATTGAGGTTCCGGGGGCCTCGGGTGTGTTTCGGATGCTTAACGAGATTAAATTGGACTTAGGAAAAATCTGGTGCCATTGCTAGTTCTGGTGTTTCGCACCTGCGAAGGGGAGGCCGCAGTGCGGACTTGCAGGTGCGCATGGGAAGCTCGCAGATGCGAAAATGGGTCTGACCAGCTGGACTCGCAGGTGCGGCTGGTTGTCCGCAGAAGTGGAACCGCAGATGCCGCCCAGTGATCGCAGGTGAGGACCCAGCCCAAGTAAGTGGACTTCGCACCTGCGATGGATTTGTCTGCATGTGCGGTCCTTAGTCAGCAGATGCAGAAATTACTGGGTTGAAGAGGCGGAATCGAGGGTTTATTTCTCATTTTTTCACCCAATTCGAATTTAGCTCGGGAGAAGGCGATTTTGCAAGGTTTTTGAAGAGGAAATTATTGGGTAACAATTCTTAACTCTAATTCGTGTATATTTCATTAATCTATAGAAAGTTTCCTCATTTAATCAAGGAATTTGAGTGAAAAAGTGGAAATTTGGGGGAAAAGTTTCCCAATTGAATTTTTGGGTTTTGATCGGGTTTTAGGCGACGGAATTGGATAATTTTTGGACGAGTGAACTCGTGAGTGATTGAGTGTTCTAAATTGGTAACTTTTGACCGATTCCAAGTCATGGGCCCGGGGAGACAGTTGGGCGTTTTTCCTAATTTAATGCTTTAGCTTCAAATTAATTAGTTAAATTAGTTACATGTAGTTATATATACATTATGCAATTAATTTGAATAGATTCAGGCCATTTTGCGTCGGATACTCGTGACAAGAACGTGATATCGAGTTGATTTGAGCGATTGAGGTAAGTGACTTGTCTAACCTTGTGTTGGGGAACTTCCCCTTAGTATGTTTGATATTAATAGATGTGTAGGCGCCGTGTACGTGAGGTGACGAGTACATACATGGGCTATTATTGCAAAAATATCATTTTCCTTTCTAAGTCATAAAATTGTTTTCCCTTATTAAATTGCACTAATACGTTTAATTGTTTAGCTTAAATTAGGGAAGCATGCTTGCGTGTTTTAACTGCCTATTTGTCATTCTGTGCGCCATGCTTAGTTAAACCCCTATTTTTCCTTATCTATGTTTAGTCTAAACTGTATAACTTGATGCCATACCTGTCATTTTATCTTACGTTGCATATTTACTTTGGGACTACAGACGTATTCCGGGAGATCCCCTGTCTTGCATATTTACTTTGGGACTACGGACGTATTCGGGGAGATCTCCCTGTCTTGCATATTTGTTTTGGGACTACGGACTTATTCCGGGAGATCCCTTAGCAATGCATATTTACTTTTAGGACTACGGGCATATTCTGGGAGATCCTCCTGTACTGCAGAATCATTCAGAACTACGGAACGGTATCCCGGGAGATTCCCTATTGTGTTTACCTTGTTCTGAGCCGAGGGCTCCCATAACTGTAAAATTTTGTGAATTCCTTTAATTGTTTTACCATAAATTTATATATATATATCTTACTGTGTAATTTATTATATTAATCCGGTAGGGCCTTGACCTGACCTCGTCACTACTCGACCGAGATTAGGCTTGGCACTTACTGGGTACCATTATGGTGTACTCATGCCCTTTCCTGCACATATTTTTCATGTGCAGATCCAGACACGAGCTATCAGCCTCAGAGTTAGTACGTGTTGCTTATTTCAGGAGTCTTCAAGGTACTTCTGCTTGCGTCCGCAGATCCTCGGAGTCCCCTTCTACTCCCTCGCCTAGAGACTTTCTTTACTTATCTTTAGACTTTTGCATAGAGCTACATAGAATATAGAAGCTTGTGACTTAGTGACATTCCGGGTCTTGGAACATTATTTTGTATATGCCGGGCGACACCTATTTTGGTTCTTCACAATATGCTGTTTATCTTTTAAATGTTGTGTTTTCTTTACATTTTTCGTAATATTAGGCTTACCTAGTCGTAAAGACTAGGTATCGCCACGACTCGGAGGATTAAATTGGATTGTGACACTAATAACACTTGGACTATTATCCCAGCACCTCATAGTTAAAAAGTCATATTTTTTTAATGAGTTTATAATATTAAGCAAAACGAAAATGGTAGTGTAGAGAGGTCTAAGCCTAGGTTGGTTAGGAGGCGGAAACTCAACAAGAAAGGATACTGAAACTGACTTACGAGTTGTAAAACTCACTACCATTAAATATTTGGTCAATATTGTTGTTAAGAAAGCCTGGTTCATTTTCCAAGTGAATGTTAACAATGCCTTCCTACATATTAATTTGGATAAAGAGGTATATATGAAGGTTTCATTTGGGGTGGAAGTTCAGTCATCTAATCCTTATTTGAATATGGTTGATGTGCTCAACAAGTACCTTTAAGGGCTTAGATAGGCTTGGAGTCAGTGTTATGCCAAGGTGTGCACTAATTTTCAGTCCAAAGGTTATGTTCCTAACAAAAATAATTACTCTCTTTTTATTAAGTTGTTTATGTCGCTCTCTCACTTGGTAGTACATGTGGATGACAACTTATTAACTAGTGATGATTTGTCTGAGATCACTTCCCTAAAGAAATTCTTTGATGATCAAAGATCTGGGTGAAGCACATTACTTCATGGGGCTGTAGATTATCAACGGCCTCAGGTATTACTTGTCACCCAACAGAACTTTATCTTGGAGTTGCTTTTTGTATTCAATGATTTACAGGTCAGTTCTGCAATGTCACCACTGGATGTTTATTTGAAGTTACTAAACACAGTGAAATAGTCTGCCAGTTTGTACGAAAAAGCTTCGATCTTGTTCCATTAGCTTTTATATATATATATATATATATATATATATATATATATATATATATATATATATGTGTGTGTTATCTCTACTGGTTGTCAGTTGGTTGATGTGTGCATTCCTTTTCAAGTTTGGACTGGTGATCCACTCCAACTTACAGGGAGGGAGGATTCGGAGCCCAATGTGCAAGTTCAAGTATCTATGCACAAGCCCCGAATAAGCATGTTGAAGATCCGTAAAATTTCACTTATATTTATTTACAAGTGTATAGAGGATAGTATATACATAAAGGTCAGGAATATTTTTGGGCAGAAAACTCATTTTATTCTTGTATCTACTTCGTTTCAATAAAAAAGTTCACATGAATTACTCTTCTCAAAACTAGGGTTCCACCCAATCTCTTCTTATATTCCTTCAATTTTCTGCGCCTAACAACTAGGGGGAAGAAGTTATCAATATAATGGGCTTCGATTCAATGCCATACAAAATGGATCATCATTAAATAGTTTTTTATTGGCCTCGGTATTGAAACTTCAAAAGTCAAGTTGTGTGGATATAATTCTCCTCTTTCATTCTCATTTAGTCGGAACATCCTATGCAATGCAAAAGCAAACTCGTCCTTATCACTACTTCAGCAATTCCAGAAAATTTCTACTACTCATACATATTTTTCTGTTGTGAACCATTAGATTTTGCAAGGTCATTAGAACCTATCTGCATAGATTTTAGGTGTCAGTTTTATGGAATTAAGCTACTGCTTCATGCCCATGCTTTCCCTATTCATGTTGGAGAGCCTCTGATTATTGAAGTAATGGTTGTTCAACAAAATATTGAGATAGTTCTGGATAAATATCAGAAGTTGAAGCTACTTTATTCTGTCATGACACATTTAATCCAAATGCTTAGCAAATCAAAGAGGAAGACGAGGTTTGTACAAGGTCGACTGAGGATCAGGTGGGGATCCTTGGCTAAGGATAAAGCTCAGGAGTTGGAGGGGAGGTTCTCGGCTATGGGAGCCTAGAAGAGTAGTGGGGACGCGAGCGTTATGTAGACGATGATGACGGCGAATTGTATAAGCGAGGCGGCGAGAAGGTGTTAGGGGTCTCGATGGGTTACTCTAGCAGACACAAAGGCGACTAGTGGTGGAATGAAGTGGTCCAAGGTAAAGCGGAAGCGAAGATGGTAGCATACCTAAAGTTAGTAGGGAGCACAGGCAAGAAGGAGAGGAGAGCGAACAAAGAGAGGTATAAGGTAGCTAGGAAGGAGGCGAAGTTTGCGGTCACAGAGGTTAAGACTGCGCCGTTTGGTCAATTATACGAGAAACTCGTGGACAAAGGCGGGGAGAAGAAGTTATTCTGACTGTCCAAGGGGAGAGAAAGGAAGGCTCAGAATATGGACCAGGTGAGGTGCATCAAAGACGAGGACGGTAGAGTATTGATGTGAGAGGCTCAGATTGAGCGGAGATGGCAGTCTTACTTTCACAAACTTCTGAATGAAGAGGGGGTTAGCACACTGTGCAAGTTGAATTGAGGCGTTCTGAGAGTCAATCGAGACTTTAGGTATTGTAGGCGCATTAAAGTTGTGGAGGTCATAGGGTTATGCGTAAGATGATTAGGGGTAGAGCAACTTGTCCAGACAAAATTCCCGTAGAATTTTGGAGGCGTGTGGGTAGAGTAGGCTTCGAGTGGCTGACTAGGCTACTTAATGTTATTTTCAGGGCAAAGATGATGTCGGATGAGTGGAGGTAGAGCACGGTGGTATCGTTGTACATGAACAAAGGTGATATCCATAGTTGTAACAACTATATGGTATCAAGTTACTAAGTCATACTATGAAAGTCTTGGAGAGGTGGTAGAAGTGAGGGTGAGGAGGACGGTGTCTATATCTGACAACCAGTTCGAGTTCATACCGGTCATTTGGCTATGGATGATATCCACCTTATTAGAAGGTTGGTGAAGCAGTAGTGGGATAGGAAGAAGGATCTGCACGTGGTGTTTATTGACATAGAGAAAGCGTATGACAAGGTCCCTAGATAGGTTCTTTGGAGATTTCTGGAGGCTAAAGGTGTGTCAGTTGCCTACATTAGGGCGATTAAGGACATGTATGATGGAGCTAAGAATCGGGTTAGGACAATGGGAGGCAACTCGGAGCATTTCCCGGTTGTTATGGGGTTACACCAAGGATCTGCGCTCTGCCCCTTCTTATTTGCCTTAGCGATGGACGCACTGACATGCCATAGTCAAGGGGAGGTGTGTAAGGCCCCGTACAATTTTTCCTAAAAACTTGGATTCTAGTATGCCAAAGTATGCGTAAAGGTTAATAATAGTAGAAATTCTTCGCGGCGAGTAAGCTCGCCGCAGTTCGGACTTTTTGGATTGAACAGTGCGCTGTGGAGTTGAAGGAAATATTTTTGCCGAAGTAGGCATTTCTGCGGCCCATTATGTGGATGCATAATCACTCTGCGGGCCGCAGAGTAAAGCAGCCTTTTGGCCAATTTTTAGGTAAATTCCGCGGCCAATTATGCGACCACATATCCGTTTCGCGAGCCGCACCTTGGTAGCATAATCGTCCTTGGACTTTTGCGGAGGGAAGTTCTGCGGCGCATTATGAGATTGCAAAATAGGTCTACGGGCCGCATAATGGCCATCGAGTGAAGCAGACCAGCCCAGTTCCAGGGCCACCTTTCACGGACCGCATAATCATTATGTGGTCGCATATGCGACCGCAGAACCTATTCCGGAGCTTCATTTCTGGGGCTTTTAAACCCGACCCTATTCCGTTAAAACACTTACCTTAGACCATTTTAAGCTTATTTTCTGATATCTTTAGAGTGAGAGCGAGAGATTCCTAGAGGAGAAAGTGATCTCCATAAACAATTTCACTTAAATTCTTGCTTAAACCTTGAAGATTATCAAGAGAGGCACCTAGGTCTTCTTCCTAAGAGGTAAGATTCTATCAGCCAAACTCTTAATTCCAAAAAGTAACTAGAATGGGCCACTAGTAAGGCCGTTCATGGGGATGGGAGTGCTTACCTTGCATGCATGTATTCCTAAGGTATGTGGGAGGTTGTGAGCTAAAGATAGAAAATAACGGGGTGTAGGATGGTAAAGTCTTTCAAAAAGGGCCATGAAACCTTAATACACACATACTGTTTGATAAAATGCTCAAGTGAGCTAGAATTATGATCATTTTCCTAATTTTGGATTCAATTTTGCTATATTGCTAAAATAGATTGAAGTTGCTAATATTTCGGAACATCTTAGAGTCTTAAGAAGCTCAATTGAGGTATGTTGGCTAAACCCCCTCTTCTTATAATTGAATCCCATGGTATTCATGTTATCGATGTATGTCCCAAATCGAACATCTTAGAAATTGCTATCCCGAATGTGCTTGCCTTGAAAATATATGTGTAATATGTATTCCCGTGCTTTCATCATGTTATCTCGTCATCTGAGGAAATGTTCAAAGCATAGAATATGTGCTAAAAATGCCTAGACTCCAAGTCGAATTCGATTAAAGACTGTTACGCTGAATTGTGTTAAAAGCCTTTATGTGCCTTAGATTCTAAATTTCTCACGTGTGAAATAAAAAGTCTTGAATGAAAAAAAATCGTGTCGTGAGTGATGATAATAAAAAATTTGGAATGTGGAAAAGAACTTGAATCATGAAATACAGCCAAATGCCAAGAATAACTTTATAATTGGGGCCACTCGTGCCAATATATTGAAATTGTGAAAGAAATATGAAATTGTGAATATGGTTGATGTCTCAAATGAGATGGCTTAGCCGATCGGGCCGAAATCGGACTCCATGTAAGAATACAGTGGTATTTGTGGATGAAATTGTGAATATGGTTGATGTCTCAAATGAGATGACTTAGTCGTTCGGGACGAGATCGGACTCTGTGCAAGAACATGGTGGTATTCTGGGCTGTAACATATTGGCACTACAAACCATCCAACCTAATAATGTGGAAATTGAATTGAAAAATCTATGTGATCCTTAACTTGATGATTTAGTGTTATTTAAAGCTCATATTGCATTCTTGACTATTTCCACCTGTATTATTCTTCATTCTATTGAGATAGTGTTTTAATTTCATATACTAGCACTATTCGACAGTACTAACGTCCCTTTTACGGGGGTGCTGCATTTTTAAATGGATGAAGGTGGTTCCATAGTAGACGGTGTCGATCAAAGATAGTGTTGCATCCTCTTCTTAGCGGACTAGGTGAGCCCCATTTCTTTCCAGGGTCATGTATTATATCTTTGTTTATATTGTTGTCACTTTTTGAGGCATAGCCAGGGCCTTGTTGCCGACACCATCTTTACACTCTTTGTATCTTTAGAGGCTCCGTAGACATTATGTGGGTTGTGTATGGGTGCTAGGAAGGCCAAACAAAATTTGTTGTGTTTTGGACTCGTGTTCCACTCAATCGTAAGGATGTATGTATTTTGAAACTTAACAATGATGTAACAAAATGAAATGATTTAGTAATGTGTGTGTGTGTATCCGTATATATATATATATATATATATATATATATATATATATATGTATGTATGTATGTATGTATATGATCCCCCTACTATTTAATTAATGACAATATGCCTTCTCTTAGTCAAAAGTGAGTTGGGTATAAAAGTGTTTAACACGCTTGCTCGACCGGGTCCCCTTGGTTGAGTGCCGGTCGCGCTCCTCCAGGTCGGGGCATGACAAGGTGCCATGGTGTATGTTATTATCTAATGACATAGTTCTGATTGATGAGATGTGAGGCTGCATTAATGAGAGGCTGCATGTTTGGAGATAGGCCCTTGAGACTAAGGATTTCAACTTGAGCAGGACTAAGATGAAATACATGAAGTGCAAATTCGGTGCGGAGCCGAGGGAAGCGGGCATATAGGTGAAGATTGAATCACAGGTCATCCCCAAGAGAGGCAGTTTCAAGTGGGTCGGTTATCCAGGGGGATGAGGAGATCGAAGAGGAAGTCACACACCGTATAGGGGATAGGGTAGATGATATGGAGATTAGCAGCTAGAGTCCTATGTGACAAGAAAGTGCATCCGTTACTCAAAGGTATGTTTTATAGAGTGGTGTTTTGACGGGCCATGTTTTATGGGGCTGAGTGTTGGCGAGGTTAAGAACTCATATCCAGAAGATACGAGTAGCAAAAAGGAGGAAATTGAGGTGGATGTGCGGTCACACTAGGATTGATAAGATTAGGAATGAAGATATTCGGTAGAAGGTGGGCGTGGCTCCTATAGATGACAAGATGCAGGAAGTGAGGCTCGGAAGGGTTGGGCACGTACGAAGGAGAAGCTCTGATACCCCTGTAAGGAGGTGTGAGCGGTTGGTTTTGGCAAGTACAAGAAGAGGTAGAGGGAGGACTAAGAAGTATTGGAGAGAGGTGATCATACAGGACATGGCGTGGCTTCAGATTTCCGAGGACATGGTCCTTGATAGGAAGGTGCGGAGGGAGCATTAGGGTTGTAGGTTAGGAGGTAGTTGAGCATTCTTCTACTTGGTACATGTGTAAGGCTAGTCTGATAGGGTTTTGTCTTAGACACTGCTACAAAAGAGACTTTTAGTGGCAATTAATTTGCGGCAATAAAAGAATGGCTACTAAATAATTTGTAAATGGAAAATATTAGCGTAAAATAAGCACGCTATTACATACTTTTTTAGTGGAAATAAAAATAAATAGCCACAATTAAAAGCAACTTTTATTATTTTATCTTCTCCTCCAAAATTTTAGATTAGAATAACCTATTCCCTCCAATTCCTTCAATCTAAGTTGGGAGAACTTCAAATAATACTTCATGAATAAAAGATCTCTCATCCTATTTATAGTTATTCTCGAGTCGTTGTTGCCCTATCCTCGATCCTCTATCACACCATAGCGCTACCATCCTTAGGTAATATTTTTAAAAAAATAGCTTTTTTATCACTGTTCTATCTCTTCTCTGACTCTTCTTTGCTCCAAATAATTATCAGAGTTCGGATGGGAAAACGTACAAATCTTGTATGTTTTAATTTGGTTGGAAATTACTATTTATGATTGTTTATATACCATGTGAATTGAAGTTTTGTCGTCAATTTTAGTATTGATTTGCTTTGCATCAATCTTCGTTGCCGTGGTGTGGCTTTAGTCGGCATTAACCTCCTTGTGAAAAGGGCTTTTTTTACAAAAAACTATTGTTTCACTTTTTTTCTAAATTAAGTGCTTTGTGATTTTCCTTTCACATGACACTCTCTACCTCTTTCTTGAAGGGACATAATTGTTGTCAGAAATTTCTATATTTGGTTGGGGTGTAAATTTTTCTTCATTATGTCAAAAATAGGTTGACGAGAATAATCGATTAAGAACAGAACTTCAAGAAAAGATTCTAGAAGTTGAATATTTGTATGTGGTAATCAGATTTGTGGTTACTATGTGTTCCAAAAGTTTCTTATACTATACATTATATGGTTCCAGAATATAAATTTTTTTGGATATCAAACTTTTCTTATTCTTTATACTTACTAGTGATCTAGTAAATCAAATATAACAAAGTAGACAAGCAAGAAACATGATAAGTAAACAATGAGTACACATATAGGCAAATAATGCGGCCTACAGTTTGACAATGAACACAAAAGTCCTTAATTATCGGATACCTCCTCAAATGGAATACGTAATGGTCAATACCAAATAAACAGTCACATCTCAAGTGAGGAAACTCATGAGTATATGGAATCCTTATCAAGTATTTCGAACGATTTTGCCGAGGCGAGCGGCCCGATCCTGTAAGAGTGTTTCACAGAATTGCCGAGGCGAACAGACCGATCCCATAAGAATGTGATACATAATGTTTCCGAGGCAAACAAACTGATCCCATAAGAGAGTGTTACAACATCTTTCCAAGACGAACGGTCCTATCCAATAAGAGTGTGTTACAATATCCCGTCGAGGCGAACAACCAGATACCATAAGAGAGTGTTACAATATCCTATTGAGGCTAATGGCCAAATCCCATAAGAGTGTGTTTAAATATCCCACCAAGGTGACGGCCCAATCCCATAAGAGTGTGAAGCTTTTACGGTTCTATGACCCTACTCACGAATATACGTGCGAGTTATGGAAGTTAAGAGAAAATTTCCGACAAATATGCACAACGAGGGAGAAATCCGAAAGAGAAGTATAACTCTTACGGCTAATCAAGTAGCTCGTCAAATATCTATAATAGAGAGTCTAGTCTCAGGTCATAATGCGAATTAGAGTAATTGAACAGGAAAGAATAACTCAATTAGTACAATTAAAGCATAACATGAATCTAAGTATACCCGGACATAATCAGAAACTCTAGCATACACATGGACACTTATCACCTCATACATGCATAGCTCCCATAACATGTAGCATATAATAAGTATAACACCTACACACAAGGTTAGATAGGAGACTTACCTCGCCCCGAAGCTCCATAACCGGCTCCAACGCCTCTCTAACACCCCAAACTGATGCCCATCGAACCGAAACTAGTCAAAAAATGTGCAAACCAATAAAGATTTACTCCATTATTCACATTTTAACAATTCATAACAATTCTCAAATCCGCTCGAAATGTTAAAAAAGTCAACCCCTCGGGACCATGCGCCCGGATTCAAAATGTTCTAAAGATGTTATTTAAATGATTGGATTGCACGAGCAAATCCATATGATGTTTTTAGACTTGCGTGCATGTTTGGTTTGGAGCTCCGAGGGCTCGAGTGAATTTAGAGTAGGCCACAGAGTGTTTTGACGCTTAGAAAAATAACTGGGGGTTAAAAGTTGCAGGTTACAAGTTGAGTTCTCTGAACCCAAAAGCGTGGAAGCGTTTAGAATTCCGTGGATTGCATTCCACCGCAACGCCCAGAATTCTGCTGACTGCGGTAGTTGAAGCAAGAATCCTGCCGCCGCACCCCTAATTCCGCTGACAGCGGTGGGGCAAGGTCCAGGATTCTGCTGCAGCGGAATTTTACCGCTGGCAGCGGTGGTCTGGCCTAAGGCGCAGGTATAAATACGAGACTTTTAAGTATTTTACCACTTTTCAAAAATAATAAAACCCTAGAACAAAAGAGATGATTTTCCAAAATATTTTTCTTTCCCAAATCATTGGTAAGCGATTTCTAACTCATCTCTTTCAATCCTTAACTACTTTTTACAAGATTTTAACCTAGAATAAGAAATTTTCATGGTAGAATTAGGGATTTTTGGGAAAACTTAGGAAACCCATGATTTTTCAATAAAGTTAATCTCTTTAACAATAATTAATGATATTAAACTCAATTATGATTAGATACGAGTGAATTGAAGGCAAGTTCTAAAGGAAAAGCTGTGATTGAGCAGTAAGTGGCCTGCTGAATTGAGGTAAGTGCTTGGTTTAACCTTGACTTGAGGAAATAGAAATCCCCAACCTAAATTCAATGTGAACTGCATGTGTATGGTATATAGGTGAGGTGACGAGTATCTATGCACCACCAAATTACCTTTTGAGCATGATCCCTTCCCTATCCCTAATTATTTTGTTCCTGATTTGGTTGTTTGCATGAATTCTATGTCTCCATGTCTACTTGTTTTCATCAACATGTTATTAAGCATTGTCTTATGAAATTCGAAAGTATGAGTTGAAATCCTGGATTCATTGTGATATATGAAAGGTTGAGATGGTTGACAGTGTTCTACGAAATCTATAAATTCTGGTTGGTTTCATTGTGAAATGATAATTGATGAGGTTTATGAGTAATAAGACTTTCGTATTACACTTGCTGAGAAATTTTTTATTGTGAAAGGCAGTGGCTTGAATTGTGAAATCTTTTACGAATAAAGTTATGAAATTGTCTGGTGGGAGCGGGTTGCATACCGCAACAAGGAGTGATAAGGGTGGGCAGGTGGGATCGGGTTGCACGCCACAATAGGAGAAATAAGGGTGATATGAATATAGGGAGGAGGAATAAGGGAGGACGGGTGGGAGCGGGTTGCGCGCCGCAACAAGGAGAAATAAGGGAGAATATTTATGAATTATTGATTTTAAACACAAGGAACGGAAACCTTTCTTTTTTACTCTACTGTTTATCTAATATTTGGTACCTATGGTTATTTTAAAAGTGAAATTGGAAGTGTGGAAACCTATGTGAGAATTGGTTATAGCTGAGACCTGGAAAAGGTGGCTGAGTTTATTTCATTATTGCTTCAGTTTATTATTTTGTTTATCTTAGAAGTATTTTTCCTGCTTTATTTTTTCAATATTCACAAGTTGTGTTATAAACGCCCCGCTGTAGACTCATCACTACTTCGTCGAGGTTAGGCTCGACACTTACTCAGTACATGGGGTCGGTTGTACTGATACTACACTCTGCACTCTTTGTGCAGATCCAGTTACTGGTCAAAGCTGATCCTTTGAGCATAGTTGAGCAACATTATCACGGAGACACGAGGTAGATCTGCTGGCGTCCGCAGATTCCTGGAGTCTTCTCCTATTTTTACTTAGATACTATTTTTAGTTCATTTAAAAACAGAAATACATTTTCTTTCAGCCCATTTATGTGTAGTACTCTATAGTAGTTCGTGAAATTGTGACACCTGACCCTGGGGTAATTTATAGTTATTATTATTAGCTCGTGGTTCGTTTATTATTCCAAACATTATTTATGACATCAGTTGTTAGGAAGTATTGGATTCATCATTTGTTTTTAAATTGTTTGTTTATGTTTAAGTAAGTATTCAAATGAAAAGGTTAATTAAGTTCTAACATTGGCTTGCCTAGCATGTGTGGTGTTAGGCGCCATCACGATCCCGAGGGTTGGGAATTTGCGCCGTGACAGACGTCTGAAGTACGGGGTGTAACAACATTAAATCACTTTATATACTTTCAAAGAGGATCTCATTTCCGAGCTAACATAAACTGACTTACGATGTACTTTCACGTACAAAAACATGGGGTGTAACACCGTCAACAACTGCGCCTATATGCTCAAATGACCTCCAAATGAACCTGTCAAATCGAGCACATTTAGTGAAGAAGTACAATATGAGTACATAAGTCAACGCGTACCAAGTAAGTATCTAGCCTAACCCCGAAGAGGTAGTGACAAGTAGTCGACATTGACTCTTACTAGTGGTGCAGTAAATAAAATTTAACAGAGTAGCCAAGTATGAAACATGGTAAGTAAACAATGAGTACACATATAGGCAAATAATACGGTCTACAGCTGAACAATGAACAAAAAAGTCCTCAATTATCGGATACCTCCTCAAATGGAATATGTAATGGTCAATACCAAATCAAAGGTCACATCTCAAGTCAAGAAAATCATGAGTTCGTGGACTCCTTAACAAGTATTTTGCACGATTCTACCAAGGCAAGCGATCTGATCCCATAAGATTGTTTCATAAAACTACCGAGGTACAAGGACCGATCACATAAGAATGTGATACATAATTCTACCGAGGCAAACGACCCGTTCCCATAAGAGTGTATTATAATATCGTGCGGAGGTGAACATCACGATATCATAAGAGTGTGTTACAATATCCTGCCATGGCGAACGACCCAATCCCATAAGAGTGTGTTACAATATCCTATCGAGGCGAACGACCCAATTTCATAAGAGTGTGAAGCTTTTACGGTCTATGACCCCATTCACGAATATAAGTGTGAGTTATGGAATTCAAGAGAAACTTTCCGATGAATACGCACAGTGCGGGAGAAATCCGAAAGAGAAATACAATTCTTACGGCTAATCAAGTAGCTCGTCAAATATCTAAAATAGTGAGTCTAGTCTCAGGTCATAATGCGAATTAGAGTAATTAAACAGGCAAGAATAACTCGATTAGTACAAAAACTCTAGCATACGCACGGACACTCTTCACCACATACGTGTGTAGCTCCCATAACATGTAGCATGTAACAAGTATAACACCTACGGGGTAAATTCCCCCTCACCGGGTTAGACAAGAGACTTACATCGCTCCGAAGTTCAATAACCGGATCCAATGCCTCTCTAACAGCCCAAATCGATGCCCATCAATTTGAAACTAGTCAAACAACGTGCAAACCAATAAAAATATACTACAATACTCATAATTTAACTATTCATAATAATTCTCAACTCCGCTCGAAAAGTCAACAAAGAAAACCCACGGTCCTACATGCCCGGATTCTAAAAAGTTTTGAAGATAAACAGTACCCATGATATCACGAACTCAAATATATAATTTATTCGTAATTCCATGTCCAATTTCGTGGTCAAAATCTAAAAATATCATTTTTAGATTTTCATCCAAAAATTCAAATTTTTTATAACATTCCATGTTAAAATCCATATATAACCCATGTATTTAACTCAAAACAAGTAGGAATAACTTACCTTATGATATATGGCGAAAATGATCTTCACGAATAACCCCAAATCGCCCCACATGAGCTCCAAGAACTTAAAAGTGAATAAATGAGCTAAAAATCCCATAATTAGATGTTTAATACACCTTCTAGGCCTCCTTATTCGGGATCACGGTGAACAAAATTTCCAACATCATTTTCTTCATCGGGATCACAGCAAAAATCCCGCGATCGCGATGCACAAATTATGTTTTCTGCTTCACATACACCCTTCAGTATAATGGTCATAACGCTTTTTACAAAATTCCAAATGACAAATGGTTTAGTTTTCTGAAAACTAGATTCAAAGGGCAATAATTTTTATTTTTGATCATTCTTAAATTCTTTACAGATTGAACGATATAAGCTTCCGAAGTCAGACTACCGGCAACAGAAAATCCTTCTACGCGATCGCGACCTTCCCGTCGTGATGGCGATTCACAAAGGCCTGGAATGCACTTTGCTCTTCACGATCGGGACCCAGGCCTCTGCGATCGCGACGATCACCCCTAGCATCAGATAACAATAGTTCAAAATATTCTAAAAGTTGTTCAAAATCACCCAAAAACTTACCCGAGGTCCGAAGAACCCCGTCAAATAATTCTAACAAGTTTATACATTCTATGAAAACTTTTTCAAAGGCTCGGAACATAAATTACAACATCAAATCCATGAATTAAAGATAAACTCTCTTAACTTTCAAATCTTCATCCTTCGCCGAACGAGTCTGAATCACACTTAAATATTTCGGAATGACGCCTAATTTTGTGTACAAGTCACAAATTACAATACGAATGTGATGACCCAAAAGGTCATCCCCTGTATTTCTAGTTAATTTTGTGTTCTGAGGTCATGAAAATCTCATCCTATCTCACCTCGATTTGCGTGCGTAGCCTGGGCGTGTAGCCGGGAAGCCTTTATGTGAAAAACTGAGGAAAATGATAATGTTTTGTTGAAATTTGCATTACGTTGACCTTGGTCAACATTTTTGGTAAACAGACCCGGACTCATGATTTAACGGTCCTGCAGGGTCCATAGGAAAATATGGGACTTGGGCGTATGCCCGGAATCGAATTCCAAGGTCCCAAGTCCGAGAAATGAATTTTTGAAAGAAATTGTTTTCTGAAAATATAAAGGTTTTTTTGAAAGTTTAATTATATATGAAAATCTGTGGTATCGGGCTCGTATCATGCTTCTGGTGCCCGGTACAGGTTCGATATAATAATTATAACATGTCTGTAAAATTTGGTAAGAAACGAAAGTCATTTGATGTGATTCGCACCCGTAAATGCAAGGTTTGATGTTTAAGAAGTTTTGGAAAATTTTATGGATTTTGGTCTTAAATTCGTTGGTTATGATGTTATTTTGGTGATTTGATTACACGAATACGTATGTAAGATGTTTTTCAGGTTGTGTGCATATTTTGTTTGGAGCCCCGAGGGCTCGGGTGTGTTTCGGATAGGCGTCGGGGTGTTTTTTGAAGTCAAAAATCTGGTGTTAAGTGTTGTTTCTGGTGTCTGAGTCATTGTGCTATGAGAACGCGGAGAAAGGGTCGCGAACGCATAGCACAGTCTGGGAGGGGGTAGGGGTTTCTCTTCGCGAACGCATGGAGCAGGGTGCGAATGTGGAGCCTTAGGATCTTTGCTCTACGCGAACGCACCCAATGAGTTGCGGTCGCATAGCTTTAGAAACAGTTGGGGGATGGGTAGGTGTTTACTCAGTGCGAATGCACCCTCGTGGTCGCGATCGCGGAGTGTAGGGGCAGGCAGCCTTCGCGAACGCGGCATGAATCTCGCGAACGCATAGGCCAGGAAAGCTAAGCCATCGCGAACGCGGCCAAGGGCCCGCGAATGCGATGAACAAAAGTGCCTAGTTATTAAAAACAGAAGCCATTTCGGGATTATTTCAAAAACTCATAACTCTTTCATCTAAACTCCGATTTGGGCAATTTTTGAAGAGGGATTTCACCACAAATTCATAGGTATGTAATCTTAGACCCTTTTTCCTTCAGTATTTATCAACACCAATTAGATTTCTAGGTCTAAAACATGAGTTTAAGGGTAGAAAATTAGGGATTTGGGTAGAGCAGGGCTTTTTGATTAATTGGGAATTAGACCTCGTTTTGGGGTCGGATTTCAAAACTAATTACATATTCAGGCTCGTGGGTGAATGGGTGATCGGATTTTGGTCCGAACCTCGTATTTTGACCAAGCGGGCCCGGGGTCGATTTTTGAATTTTTGGGAAGAATGTTAGAAAGTCTATAATTAAGCATTGGAATTGTATTATTTAGAATTTATTGATGTTATTGAGTCAATTATGTTTAGATACAATTGATTTGGAGTCGAGTTCAAAAGGAAAAGCGGTGATTGAGGCGTGAATTTGTCGTGGAAGTCGAGGTAAGTGTTTGGCCTATCTTAGCTTGAGGGAATAGGTGTTGAGTCTTATTTTCTATGTGTTTATTCTATGTTAAAGGTATAGGTAAGGTGACGAGTACCTATACGTTGTGTCAAGCATGCCCGTGAGTCGGATATTATGAATTACGTGATTTCCATTGATATTTACTGTGTTATAGCTTGAGTTTCACCTTGATGGTTTTTCAATTGATGGAAGTTCTTGGTTGTGAATACTTTTGAGTATTTGTTTCGGTTGAGGAATATTTTGTTAAGTTACGTACTTGAGTGAGATTGGTTATAGCTGTGTCCCTTACCGGGACAGTGATATTTCTTCTGTTGTTCCCTTGCAGGGATGTTGTGATTTATTGTTATGGTTCATGTTGTTGATATCTTCCTTGCCAAACTGTTGTTTTTTTAATATTGTTTGGGTGAGGATGAGAGTGAAGAAGCACGAAGGGTGATGCCGTGCCATGTTATGATATTAAAAGCACGAAGCATAATGTCGTGCCATGTTATGATATTAAAAGCACGAAGGATAATGTCGTGCCATGTTATGATATTAGAAGCACGAAGGATAGTGTCGTGCCATGTTATGATATTAAAAGCACGATGGATAATGTCGTGCCATGTTATGATATTAGAAGCACGAAGGATAATGTCGTTCCATGTTATGATATTAAAAGTACGAAGGATGATGACGTGCATTGTTTTAGTGAGGATGAGAGTAAAAGCACGAAGGGTGATGTCGTGCACTTGTTTACTCTGTGTTATTATTCTCTGTTGTTGCCTTGATATTTAAACTGTTGCCTTATTCCATTAATTCTGTTATTTGATATCTCTTTTCCCCAGCATGCTCCCATTCTTCCCTTGTACTTAGTTGATTATTCTGCAACTATTATTCTCCGATTATTGTTGAATTGCACAGGTTGTATTAATTGTCGTGTCCTAGCCTCGTTACTACTTCGCCGAGGTTAGGATCGACACTTACTCAGTACATGGGGTCGGTTGTACTGATACTACACCTGCACACCTTTTTGTTGTGCAGATCCCTGTACAGGACCCTGTAGCCATTGATCTAGGAGGCTTCCTTCAGTCCACCCGGAGACACTAAGGTAGTGTTGCAGGCGTCCGCAGGCCTTGGCGTCCGCAGGTCTTGACGTCCCCTTCCACTTCTTCATTCTGTTTTTAGTATTTCAAAACACATGTGTTTATTTCTTTCGGACCTTTATATGTATTAATCATTGATAGTCCGTGACTTTGTGACTACAAAGATCTGGGTTTGGTTATTTTGAGAATACGTCAAATTGTGGATTTAGTCATGTATTTTAATCTGTTCTTATTGTTAAGATTTTATTTATGGAAAAGTCGTATTTCACCTGTTTCCATCTAATAATAAAGAATTATAATAAATTTGATTAATTACGTTGGCTTGCCTAGCGGGTTCAACGTTATGCGCCATCACAGTCCCGACGGTGGGAATTTCGGATCGTGACAACGAACTTATTCCAAGGCTCGGAATCGCAAACGGACATCAATGACACCAAAGTCCACTTCAACTCAAATTTAGGAAATTCTAAAACCTTCAAAATGTCAGCTTTCCATAATAAGCGTCGAAATGCTCCCGGACCATTCGATACTTAACTCGAACATACGTCCAAGTCCAAAATCATCATACGAACCTATTGGAACCTTCAAATCCCGATTCCTATGTCGTTTACTCAAAAGTCAAACATTGGTCAACTCTTTCAACTTAAAGCTTCCGGATTGAGAATTTTCTTTCCAAATCAACTTCGAATTTCCCAAAAATCGAAACCGACCACGCGTACAAGTCATAATACATGAAATAAAGCTATTGAAGGCCTCAAACCGCTGAACGACGGGCTAGAGCTAAAAACAACAGGTCGTGTCGTTACATGATAAAAAAGTCAGCACCAATTGCTAGTTGTTCTGTACTTCTACTTAAAGGTGACAGTTTATAAAGCAGACCATCTAGCTTCACTTGTAAGTTGAACAATTCTTCAACTCTGAAAATGCAGAAGGTAATATGATTTTACATTTATTGTATATATGGTGGTACAACAACTTTTACACTATAAATTTAAGCTTGTGACCTCAACTTGCTTAAGATTAAGGAGCAGTAATAGTTGTTGTAGAGTTGATGTCAATAGCAGTTAGCACATCGTCCATGTTTTGGTGAACTGTATTATACTTGTGTTGGTGGGTGATAGCGGGTACCTCGTGAAAATAGTTGAGGTGTGCGCAAGCTAACATATACACCACGATTTAATTAAAAAGTAGCATTCATTAAAATAATTTAGTTAACTTGGATAATTATCACGCAAAAAGTTTTTGGTGATGGGAAGGAAAGGATCAAGTGAAGTGGAAAAAAAGAATTGTAGTATTATTCCAAAGAACTGAAGCGGATAGTGGCTAAGACTAATTTATGTATTGTTTTATATTTTGGTAGATGGATCATCGAAGTGCTTAATGAGGAAGACAAAACAGAATACATATATAGTCGCATTACATTTCCTGGATTAAGTTAAAGAAGAAGTATAAACTAACAGAAATATCAGTTATAGCTCTTGGCTAGTGTTTGCTGAAAATTGCTTATGTAGACAGACAATGATTATCCCATGTGATAGAAAATTTATAACTAGGAGATCAGATGGCTCTTTACTTGCAAAGGATACTCGGTTTTTTATTTCTCGTTCATGTGAAGACCACATCTATATAGAAGAATTATACATAAAGTAATTTGAGCTGGACATATGTAACTTAAGTTATTTTCAAGTAAGTGATATAGAATTTGTTCGGTGGATCCGGTTGATTAAGTCGTTGTATCTGTCGATGCCCACCTGCTTGGAGTGCGGGTAAGTTTCTTTAATTTCAAAAGCTTATAACTCTTAGTGAGTTGTTTGAAACATACTTGAATGCTTGATGACTCTTGCTAGGGATGTATTATTCCTTTAGGGATGTTATATATGTAATTATTACTTTTGTGTGTGATAATATGACTAATTATTGCACTTCATAATTTTTACCATTCTTTGTTATATTATTACTGTTGGTAAGACTTTCGAATAATTCTATCTCTTCTTTCTGGACGTTGCTTTTTCCTAATTCATCTTGGAATTTTTCTTTATATATATAAAATTGCAGAAGGAAAAAAATTCTTCAATTATTACAGACAATCCTATAAGTAGAAGATGGATAAATTGTGATATAGTTAGTACAGAATATTTGGATGGTTTAGAGAACTTTCTAAAATATGATTTTCCTGAAAACGTGATGGAGAAATAATTTCATGGCCTTGTACAGAATGCATGCTACACATTCAAGTAAATCGGGTGACTGTATTTGATCATCTTGTGATTAATGATATTATATCATCATATGATACATGATTTTGTCATGAGAGTCTCTCGGTGCATCAAATAACACTAAAAAATAATTGTTGACGAGAATCTTTAAGGTGTAATGATATGATAAATGATATATGATGTTTATGAGGTTTTACTGGGTTCATATATAATAATGAAAGGGGAGAAGTAGAGCCAAACTTAGAAGAAAATACTCCTCATCCAGATGTGAATAAGCTTGAACGGCTCATGAAAGATGCAAATGAAGCATTATACACTAGATGCGAAAACTTTAGTAAACTTTCAGTTTAGATGCATCTTTATCAAATAAAACGGTCATCCAAATGGACAAATGAATCTTTTAGTTCTTTGCTTGGTTTGTTGAAGGATGCATTACCCGAGGGAAAGAAGTTGCCTCCTTCTTTTTATGAGACCAAAAAAATAGTTGAAAGTTCTGATTTAAAGTATAAAAAAATTCATGCATGTCTGAAAGATTGCACGCTTTTTAGGAATGAATTTGATGATAAGAATATCAATGAATGCTTAAAGTGTGGGATTTTTAGATAAAAAAACAACGACAAAAAAATTCTAGCGAAGGTCCTAAGGTACTTTCCTCTAAAACCAAGACTGCAAAGATTATTTATGTCTTCAAAAACATCTAAATTAATGTGATGGCATCATGAAGAATGCACCAAAGATGGAGTTTTATGACATCCTGCAGACTTTGAAGCTTGGAAAACTTTTGAAAATATTCACTCAAAATTTTCAAAAAGTCCTCGCATTATTCGCCTGGGATTAGCTTGTGTGGGTTTAATCCTTTTGGTACAAAACGAATTGTGCACAATACATGACCGGTGATTTATTGTCGTATAATCTTCCACCATGATTGTGCATGAAGCAAGAGGTCTTCATTCTGTCCTTGATTATTCCTGGACCCAAAGTGTCAGGAGATAATATTGATATCTATTTGGAACCATTAATACAAGAGTTGAATGAATTATGGGATACAAGGATAGAAACATATGATACCTTTATTAAGGAGATATTTCAAATGCGAGCAGCTCTTATGTGGACCATAAATGATTTTTCAACATATGGAAATCTATCTAGATGGTGCACGTATGTTCAATTTTCATGCTCGTCTTGCAACATAAACACTCAATCTAGAAGGCTCAAACATGGAAAAAACTTTATTTTATGGGCCATCGATGTTTTTTGAAAGTGGGGCACCAATATTGAATGGTGAAAAATTATTTGACGGGACTAAAGAATTATGACTTTCACCTTTTCCGGTATCTGGATCAGTAGTTCTAAATCAAGTTAAATACATAAAGTTTTCTCTCGGTCAAATGAGTGAAGAGGTAAGCGGGGTGACAAAAAATACATGAAAAGTAGGAGCATCTTTTTCAATCTTCCCCATTGGGAGCATAACTTGAGCGTTATAATCTTGGTGTGATGAACATAGAGAAAAATACATGTGATAACTTGATTTATACAATGTTGGATTTTGGTAAAAAATCAAAAGACAACTTAGAAGCTCGATTGGACTTGAACGAGATGAAAATAAGACCAAACTTATGGCCTCATTATCGAGGTAATGGTAAGTCATATCTCTCTCCTACTTATTTCGCAATGTCTCCGATAGAAAAAGAGTTATTTTAAGAAGCACTACAAAATTCCAAGTTTTCACATGGCTATGCGTCTCATATCTCATGTTGCATTCGGCAAGCGAAAGATATCAGGGCAAAAAACTCATGATTGTCATGTTATAATGCAAGAATATTTTCCTCTAGCATTATGAAGATCAGTTGATAAAAAAGTGGGTTTTTCTTTAATGAACTATGCACATTCTTTCGTGTTATTTGTAGTAAAATGCTTAAAATGGAAGAGCTAAAGTAACTTGAAGGAAATATTGCTTTAACACTGTCTAATAAGAAGAAAATCTTCCTCCCATCATTCTTTACTGTTATGGTACACTTGGTTATTCACTCGGCAACTGAGGCTAAATTCGCGGGGCTAGTACATTATCGCTAAATGTACCCGAGAGGTATGAAAAATACCATTGAAATTTTATTTTACTATATGAATTTGTTAATTATAAAAATGTTTGACTACTAACATTACTTACCAAGAGGCTCAATAGCAGAAGAATATATCATAAATGAGTGTCTGATATTTTGCTCGAGATACTTGGAGGGCGAGGATTCAAGTCTTATTGGTCAAGAAAAAGTAATGAAGAGATTAAGCATAGAAGGATGTATTTTCCCTACTGATGGAGATCCATACCGCGAGTTAGATGTATTTGAGTTGGGTGAGAAAACATGGTTGCAAGCACATCCTCATGTGCTTTCCAATTGTGAATAAGAGGAGATTGAGGATTATAAAACGTGAGTGGAATATCTATTTATAAATACTACCTTAACTTATTTGTTTCTAAATATTTGTATATATTACTTTATTCAATAAGTAAATTGATATACGTGAGCTACGTAATGAGAGTACATATTGCTGAAATTAGGAGAATACATTGTAAACGTCGTCTTACACAATATCAACTTGATCGATTGCAGTCTTATACATTTCATGAGTGGTTCAAGGATCAAGTAAGTAGTACTATTAAGTAATTAGTTACTCTAAATTGTTAGCCTTGTAGGCTAGAATTTATACTGATATTTACGGTCATATTACTTTTTGATTGGGTGAAGGAGTTGGATGTCACATCTGTCATCTCTAAAGATGTTAAATATCTTGCATGAGGTTTAAGTTACATAGAAAGAAGATTTGAGTCATTCGATGTAAATAATGGATATTGCTTCTGAACAAAACAAACTGAAGAGTCCATGAAGACACAAAACAGTGGTGTTATGGTCGTTTTAAAAATTGAAAGTTATGCACATACAAGTGATAGTGCTCCTAAGTCTTCAAATACAACCTATTATGGTAGATTAAATGATATTGTGGAGTTAAACTACTTTGCAGAATTTAAGTTTGTGTTACTTAAGTGTGATTGAGTTGATGTAACCAAAGGTAGATGGCTTAGGTTTCACACTTGTGAACTTCTCACGCCTAGTAGACTCTGGTGATCGAGAGAGTCATGAGCCTTTTATTTTTGCAGGACAAGCACAACAAGTTATATTTGTGCAAGATCCTAAATATCATGAATTCTTTGTACGTAGGTCAATTAAACCAAAAGTTTTTTTTAATATGGGGGACAAAAATAATATGTAGTTTGAGTTATCAGTCAAGAGTGATGCCAATGACTTGACTCTCTTAGAATTTTTTTGTGATTTAGAAGATTAGTATAATGATTGGGTAAGAAGTGGTGTTGATGGGATAGTAATTGATATGATTCGACATTCTCAAATTTTTCCAAATGAAGGTAAGGATATGGGCCGGTCCCGGGCCCAACTTGTCCCGGACTTCACGGGCCTATATGTTGTAACCAACCTGGGACTGGCCTAGACCTATATGGTCTGGGGCTAAGTGGGCCGGGCCCCGGGCCTAAGTGGGCCTAAGTAGGCCTAAGTGAGCCGAACTATTTGTTTTTTAAATTTTTTTATCTTAGGCAATTTTTTGTAAATTATAGTTTATAATTGTGACTTAAATCTTGTAATTCAAATTTAAACACAAAAATATTGTGAAGAGATATTCAAGGGAATGCGTTATAATTTTTCTTATTATGACATTAACAAAAAATAAAAATATCTTTCTTAGTCTTCCTCCCCCCAATGGAATGAGCACAACAAGGTGCTCATACCACCATTAAAGGGGGAAAAACTAATCAAGATGTGCCAGATACAAGTTACATATTAGTTTACATTGTATCTCTTACAAATTTCATAAATCCTTCAAGGTTCGGAGGAATTTCCGTTGTTGGTGGTGGAAAAGAAGCTTGTTCATCATCACTTCCGGGCGAAGAAGCATCCTCCGCAAGTTCAGCTAGCATTTCTTCGTAAGCTTCATCTAACTCTGTTTGTGATTCAGTAAGTCCAAAGTTTCTTCGTTCCGAACGGTTCCAATCTCTGAAGAGTACTGATTTTTTCAAGCTCTCCCTCATAGACGCTCTATGATCACCGAGTTGAAGTCTCGCTTGACTGAAAGCGCTCTCTGATGCCAATTCTGGAGCTTGAATAGTTAAAATATCTCGAGCCATCCTTGAAAGAACCGGAAAGTATTTTTCTTTGTCCTTCAACCGTTCCAAAGTAGTAAAGGAGCCGTCGGGATTCACTTCTTCATGTCGCTGTGACAAATAAACTTCAAGATCATTTAGTTGTGAACAATTACTAGTACTAGAACCTTGAGAAACCCTAAACCCAGCCCAAGTACTAAGTGCTCTTACTCTTGCAATTATTTTAGATGATTGCGAACAAGAAGAAGTAGGAGTTGGAACATTTGGTATAGCTTGATCTAAGGCAAGTTGATAAGCACTATAAATAGTTTGAGCATTTATTTTAATTGAGGCTATTGCGTCCAGGAGTGTAGACAATTCCTCATCTTCAAGTGATAAACCATTATAAACAGTTTCATACCAAATTGAAGACCTCCTAATTTCATAGTAGGATTTAACAAGGCAGAAAAACCATAAAAAGGGGGAATAGGTAAAAAAATATTTTTTAAACTTTTGTCTGATAGAATCAATAGCAAGTTCATAAATTACCCCACCCTCTGAAAATTGATTAATCAAGGTAGCAAGTTCTGCAAGACAAACTAAACAGTTAGAAATAGTAGGATAATATTGCCCAGATAATTCATTTGTAGCAATATAAAAAATTTCTAAAAATTCTACAAACATTTTAGCATTAGCCCAATCCTGATTTGTAAGGTGCTCATCATCATCAACTACACGAGCATTAAACGTTGAATTTATTGGGTTTCTATATTCATATGCAAAAACTAAATTTTCATACATCTAATTTCATCTAGTTGGACAAGGTTTAGGAAACTTTCTTTCTCTTAGGCCAAATTCATCGCAACTTTTAAAATATTCTCTAAGTCTACTTCTACGGTTTGAATAAAAAATCCAGTTAAGAGCCATTTTAACCTTTTCAATTTCAACATTTAAAATTTTCATACCATCACCGACGATTAAATGGTAAATATGCCAAATACATCTACATCGAATGTCATGACCCAAAATCCTATTAAATGTCGCGATCGCGCCGGACACCATTGTCACGCAAGCAAACACTAAAAGTTGATTGAATCTCTATTTTTAATATTTTTGAAACCATTTATTTTCACTACATTAAATAATAATTAATGAACTTTACTGAGGAAATAACAATGTTTTACTAAATTCAAATAATAATTAAATCCCAAAGTCATCCCAGAACCTGGTGTCACAAGTGCATGATCAATTTCTAAGAAAACACATAAAATACAATAACCGTCGAGAATAAAAATGGGACAGCAAAAAAGTACAACACAATACTCTGAAGGAGACTCTGTTGACTGCGGGTCGTCTCGAGATAAGCAGCTCACCTAAGTCCCCCTATCAACCATTGTAATGACCCGGTCTGTCGTTATGTAAAAATTGCATTTTAATTACTGCCATTGCCTTCTCATAGCTTGGTTTAACAGTTATTGATGTGTTAGAGTTGGTAGGCTTGAAATCAGAATGAGTGTAGTGAGAGTTTAGTCATTTAGTCTTTAAAAATAACCTTAAAGTTGGAAAAGTCAACTGAAAGTTGACTTATTGGTAAGTGACCTCGGAATGCGGATTTTATGGCTCGGATAGCTTCATTAGGTGATTTGGAACTTAGGAGTGTGTTCAGAATAATTTTGTGATGTACGGTGTAGAAGTAGGCTTGAATTGGCGAAAGTTAGTTTTTGGCGATTTCCGGTCGGCAGTGGAAAATAGGCTATCGGGGTCGGAATGGAATTTCGATAGTTGGAGCAGGTTCGTAATTTTGGATATGTCTGCAAAATTTTAGTTCAATCGGAGTTGTTTTGGATAGTTTCGGCATCGTTGGTGGATTTTAGAAATTTGAAAGTTCTTAGGCTTGAATCCGATGTGATTTTGGAGTTTTGATGTTATTTTTAGTGTTTTGAGAGTGCAACTAAGTTTGAATGATCATATGTGATATGTTGGTATAGTTGGTTGGGATCCCGAGGGGCTCGGGATTGATTCCGAGTGGCCAACGGACTCATTTGGACTTAGATCAATTGCTGGTTTTCTGGTTTTTGCACACAACAATTTTCTTCACTGCGATCGCGGTGAGTTATTTTGGGCAGGTCCAAATTACTCTGTGCGATCGCGGGGGAGAAGGTGCGATGGCATAGTAGAAGGAGATCAAGCAGTGCGATCGCGTCGGGGTTAGTGCGATCGTACAGGGTCAGGCACGTGAGGGTGTGAGAAATCCACTGTGCGATCGCGTGCCTTGGTCTTCGATCGCGGAGGTAAAAGGGAGGAACACTGTGCGATCGCGTGGGTTTGACCGCGATCGCGGAGAGTAAAATCACTGGGCATATTTAAATAACCCTTCCGCGACCTAAACATACTTTTACACCATTGTTGTACGCAAAAGAGCTTTTGAGGCGATTTTTGAAGGGAGAAATCTTTGTTCTTCATAGAGGTAAGTGTTTTGATCTTTAAAACTCGATTATGGATAATTATAGAACATAAAACCAGTGTAAATTCATGGAAAAGCAGTAGAAAAATTGGGTTTTAGGGCTTGAGATTATGAGACCTTTAAGGGTCGATTTGAGGGGTCAAAAGAACTCCGATTTTGGTGTTCTTTATATGTACGGACTCGTGAGAGGACGAAGAACACTTTTGTATAAGCATTTCTGAGTTTTGGGACGCGGGCTCGGGGATCGGGTTTTGACCAATTTCGGAATTTTGAGCTAAATTTGATATCTTTCGATTGGAATTCGTTCCTTAAGCATATATTGATGATACAAATCTGAACTTGGTAGATTTGGAGCATTCGAAGGTTGATTCGAGAGGCAGGTGCATTGCAGAATAGTTTTCGGGCTAGTTTTGAGGTAAGTAATGTCTTTAAATCCTGTCATGAAGGTATGAAACCCCGGACTATGCACCCTTTCACGGGTTTTGAAATGAAAAGGTTGGAACTTTGGAAATCTCTTCCGTATTTAGGCGACTATTGAGTTGCTAAATTGACTTTTAAGCCTATGCTTATTTAGTATTATTTTATTATGATATGATTTGGGCTGTAAGCCGTGTTTGGGGCCTAGTGCCGATCTGTATTCCCCTTGAGGGTTGTGTTTAATATATTTTCCTCACTGATATGCTATGATTTTACACTCAGTCTTTTCTTGATAAATGTTTTTGGCACTCAGAGTATTTTGATACTATTTATTGAAAAATGAAACATTGTTTTTGGTCGAGAACCTGGTATGGTTATGGCGTAAGGGAAAATTGAGAGTGTCTGACTGAGTGGTGAGGAGGCTTTCAGGCCTCAAGAGTGTGATGAGGAGGCTTTCAGGCCTCAGGAGTGTGGTGAGGAGGCTTCCAGGACTCATGAGTGTGGTGAGGAGGCTTTAAGGCCTCAGGAGAGTAATGAGGAGGCTTTCAGGACTTATGTTATTATTGCGCTTGGGCAGTAGAATCTCCTCCAGAGTCTGTACACACCCCCAGTGAGCGCCGGTACCGATTGAGTGATGATGATTGCCCGCGGGGCTAATACTGAGTGATGGTTGATACTGAGTGATGATCAATATTGAGTGATTGAGGGAATGCCTGAGGACAACTGTTATGAGAAATGATTTTGGCCCTAGGGGAAGATTTGTGATGATTTTACTAAGCTTTCGAACTATGATTTACTTCATTTTCAAACTGGTTTTACTGAGATATACTGATATTGCACTTGTGTTCAAGGGATTTCTGGAAACTGATTTCGAATTTATTAGTTGACAAATACTACATGGTGACTTGGTATTTTTACTGGTTTGTGGAATTGTGTATCTGTACTGTGTGTTTTATATTCATTTTCATTACTAATGAGTTGGCGCACTCATAAAGACTCCCTGTGCCTCTGTGTACAGATCCAGATACTAGCTCGCAGCAGTAGCTGACACAGGTTTGATAGCAGCATTTCATGGGATTTCGAGGTAGTTGTCCAGCGTCCACAGCTTCTCCACTTCCCTTCCTTATTTAGTTTTAGCTTTTGATTCATATACATATATTATAATTTAGCAGAGTTTAGATTTATTTATTCTTAGATGCTCATGACTATGGACTCTAGTTCTTGGGAGGTTTTGTCTAGACTATTATGGGGAACACTAAGACTTAATTATATTATTTGATGCTATGGTTGCATGCTTATTATTGAATTGTGAACTCTTATAATTGAACAAAAGCGTAGTAAAGTGATGGTTGGCTAGCCTAGTTCAACGATAGGCGCCATCACGGCCTGTTAGGATTTGGGGTCGTGACAAGTTGGTATCAGAGCACTAGGTTACATAGGACTCAACGGTCATGAGTAGGTTCAGTAGAGTCTTGCGGATTGGTACGAAGACGTCTGTACTTATCTTCGAGAGGCTGCAGAACATTTAGGAAACATCTCTATTTTCTTGAACGCTTTCGTGCCAATCTATTGATTCTTGGAATTTAAACTTATGTTGTTTCATTCTCTCACAGATGGTGAGGACACGCAATACCGATAAGGGTGACCAGGCACCAGCTTGACCCACAAGGGGTCGAGGTCGTGGTAGAGGCAGGGGACCAGCCTAGGCAGCAGTCGGGGTAGTACCACAGGACCCCCCTATAGTTTAGGATCAGGTTGCCGCTGATGGTGCTCCAGCGGGACAAGCTCAGGCACCGACAATGCCTATTGTTATTTCGGGACTTCAGGAGACCCTGGCTCAGATATTGACGGTGTGTTCCAGTTTAGTTCAAGCATTTTCTATGTCTACTACTGCCACTTCAGCTCTGGCCGAGGGAGGCAATCAGACTCCAGCTGCCCGGATACCTGAGTATGCTGTACGGGGTATTCAGCAGCGTAGGTTGGAGAGATTTAGCAGACTTCAGCCTCTGACCTTCAGCGGTACAGAGGGCGAGGATGCCCTAGGTTTTCTTGATAAATGTCAGAAGATGCTCTGTACAACGGGTATTCTGGAGACCAACGAGGGTTCATTTCCTACTTATCAGTTTGCTAGTGCTGCTTTTACTTGGTGGGAGTCATTCGAGAGGCATAGGCCGGTTAGTTCAGCACCTCTTACCTGGCAGCATATCTCCACGATATTTTTGGAGAAGTATGTTCCTCAGTCACACAGAGAGGAGCAGCGCAGACAATTTAAGTAGCTGCGCCAAGGAGAGTTATCAGTTACTCAGTACGAGATGAGGTTTTCTGAGTTGGCTAGACATGCTTCTGAGATTGTCCTTACGGACAGTGAGAGGATTAGAAGGTTTGTAGATGGTCTTACTTATCAGTTTTAGATTTTGATGACCAGAGAGAGGGTGTTTGGAGCCATGTTTAAGCAGGTTGTTGATATAGCTTGGGATATTGAGTCGGTTCGTAGGCAGGAGCGTGAGGAGAGGGAGGGTAAGAGGCCTCGGGGAGCAGGTAGCTTCAATAGCGCCCTTTCAAAAGGGCAGTTTTAGCATAGTAGAGGTCGTCCATTTAGACCTCCCAGCCAGTTCGCCCAGCTTACAATGGTGTATCTTCGGGGCAGAGTCCTCGCAATTCTCATCAGGGACGTTCATCTTTTAGTGCCCTCCCAGCTCAGAGCTCCGCTCGAGCATCATCTTGTCAGGCCTCTTCTATGCATGTTTCGTCTGGTGGTTATCAGGGTGACAGAGGTTCTCGTTAGTTTTCATCTCCAGCTTCAGGTAGTTGTTATGAGTGTGGAGAGTTCGGACATGGGTGGAGGCAGTGTTCTCGTCGTCCTAGTAGTTCATCTCGGCTGAGGGTTCAGCCCTCGGCTTCAACCCCAGTCACATCACCACCTACCCAGCTAGCCAGGGGTGGTGGTCAAGTAACTAGATGCCGTCCTAGAGGGGGAGGTTGAGCAGGTGGAGGCCAGCCGCGTATTTATGCACTTCCGGCTAGGCATGATGCTATGGCGTCAGATGCAGTGATTACAGGTACTATTTCAGTTTGTCACAGTGATGCTTTGGCTTTATTTGACCCTGGTTGCACGTACTCTTATTTCTCATCCTATTTTTCTCATTTTCTGAATATGCCCCCGTAAGTATCTAGTTACTTCTGTTCATGTTTTGACTTCGGTGGACGATACTATTGTTGCGGACCGTGTGTATCGGTCGTGTCTTATATCTATTGGGGGTATGGAGACGCGAGTGGACCTGATGTTACTTAGTATGGTCTATTTTGATGTAATTCTGGGCATGGATTGGTTGTCACCATGTCATGCGATTCTTGATTGTCACGCTAAGACCGTTACCTTAGCAATGCCCGGAGTTCCGAGGGTTGAGTGGATGGGGTCTATAGAGCATGTACCTGTAGGGTGATTTCTTATTTAAAGGCTCAGCGTATGGTTGAGAAAGGGTGTGAATCTTATCTTGCGTTGTTGAGGGAAGTTAGTAGTGAGACTCCATCTGTTGATTCTGTTCCTGTAGTCCGCGATTTTCCGGATGTATTCCCTGCAGACCTTCCAAGCATGCCACCTGATAGGGATATTGATTTTGGTATTGACTTGGTGCCCGACACTCAGCCTATCTCTATTCCACCTTACCGCATGGCACCCGCGGAGTTGAAAGAATTGAAAGAGCAGTTCAGGAACTCTTAGATAAGGGGTTCATCCGGCCAAGTGTGTCGCCTTGGGGTGCGCCTGTGTTGTTTGTGAAAATGAAGGATGGTTCCATGCGTATGTGTATTGTTTATAGACAGCTGAATAAGGTTACGGTGAAGAACCGTTATCCTTTGCCTCGTATTGATGACTTATTTGATCAGCTTCAAGGAGCTAAGGTGTTCTCCAAGATCGACTTGAGGTCGGGGTATCATCAGCTGAAGATTCGGGATTCTCACATTCCGAAGACTGCTTTCAGGACCAGATACGGTCATTATGAGTTTCTTGTTATGTCATTTGGGCTGACCAATTTCCCCAGCCGCGTTCATGCAATTGATGAATAGTGTGTTTCATCCCTACCTTGATACTTTCGTCATTGTGTTCATTGACGACATCCTGGTTTATTCCCATAGCCAGGAAGAGCATGCTCAGCACTTGAGGATTGTGTTACAAAGATTGAGGGAGGAGAAGCTTTATGCAAAATTCTCTAAGTGTGAGTTTTGTCTTGGTTCAGTGGCTTTCTTGGGGCATGTGGTGTCTAGTGAGGGTATTCAAGTTTATCCGAAGAAGATTCAGGCAGTGCAGAGTTGGCCCAGACCGCCTTCAATTACAGAGATTCAGAGTTTCCTTGGTCTGGCGGGTTACTACCGTCGCTTTGTGGAGGGATTCTTTTCTATTGCTTCACCTCTGACCAGATTGACATAGAAGGTGTTCTATTCAGATCGTCCGATGAATGTAAGGAGAGCTTTCAGAAGCTCAAGTCAGCATTGGCTACAGCTCCGGTGTTGGTTCTGCCTACTGGTTCGGGTTCTTATATGGTTTATTGTGATGCTTCTAGAGTTGGCTTGGGAGCGGTGTTGATGCGGGACGTTAGGGTGATTGCCTACGCGTCTAGATAGTTGAAGGTGCACGAGAAGAATTACCCAGTGCACGATCTTGAGTTAGCTGCCATTGTTCATGCCTTAAAGATTTGGCGGCATTATTTGTATGGGGTACAGTGGGAGATTTTCACCGATCATCGTAGTTTGCAGTATCTGCTGAGGCAGAAGGACTTGAACTTGCATCAGAGGAGATGGTTGGATCTTCTCAAGGACTATGACTTTACTATTTTTTATCATCCGGGGAAGGCCAATGTGGTGGCCGATGCCTTGAGTCGCAGAGACGAGTGTTTGGGAAGTCTAGCTTACCTTTCAGTAGTAGAGAGACCTTTAGCCCTTGATGTTCAGGCTTTAGCGGGTCAGTTAGTGAGGTTGGATTTGTCAGACCCTCCACGGGTGGTAGCTAGCATGGCTTCTCGGTCTTCTTTATTTGATCAGATTAAGGCAAGATTGTATGATGACCGGCACTTATTAGTTCTTCAGGATAGAGTTCGTCGGGGTGATACCAGAGACGTGACTATTGGTAATGACGGAGTTATAACGATGCAGTGCCGTATTTGCGTGCCCAATGTAGATTGTATTCGGGAGTTGATATTAGCAGAGGCTCACAACTCGCGGTATTCTATTCATCCGGGTGCCGCGAAGATGTATTAGGATCTGAGATAGCAGTATTGGTGGAGGCGGATGAAGAGAGATATTGTTGAGTATGTAGCACGGTATCTCAACTACCAGTAGGTCAAGTATGAGCACCAGAGACCAGGTGGTTTGCTTCAGAGGTTAGATATTCCGAAGTGGAAGTGGGAGCGGATTACTATGGACTTTGTAGTTGGGCTTCCACAGACTTCGAAGGGTTTTGATGCTATTTGGGTCATTGTAGATAGATTGACCAAGTCCGCGCATTTCATTCCTGTCAGTACTACTTATACTTCAGAGCGGTTAGCTGGTATTTACATTAAAGAGATTGTTCGGTTGCATGGAGTTCCGGTTTCTATTATTTATGACAGAGGTACTCAGTTGACATCTCAGTTTTTGAGGGCCGTACAGAGAGGTATGGGTACTGATGTAGAGTTGAGCACGGCATTTCACCCTCAAACTGACGGGCAGTCGGAACGGACTTTTCAGATTTTGGAGGATATGTTACGTGCTTGTGTGATTGATTTCGGTGGTTCATGGGATCAGT